>JANQBM010000005.1:43268895-43282649 GCA_025594535.1 Erythroxylum domingense | reverse complement strand
AATTAAGTCATACTCCAACGAAAGAATAGTACATTTAGACATTAACTAGTTAATACAAATTTTAAAAATTTTATTACAAAAGAATCAATCTAAATATAAAAAAATTAAATTGATCCTTGATAAATTATTATATATTAGTCATACTACTACTTAAAAAAGAGTGATTATCATCCAAGCTCGAGTAGATTGGGTTGAACTTGGGCTCGACTTAGCTCAAGACTTAATAATATATTGACAAAACGATATCATTTTTAAAAAAACTAAATATCGAACAGAGTCAAGTTGACCCTTTTAAGACTCGATCGGGATCGGGCCTAATATTATATTGCCCAAAGACCTCCTTTATTACGTATGTAATTAGTCTGTGTCAATGAAAATTCAAGATTTATTAACGAATTGAGATTATGAATAATAAATCCCCTAGCATTGTAGAAATTAAAATTGTCGGATCATCTAAGAATCATCCGGAAAAGGTTTATTGGCCATCAAAAGTCTATAATAACCGAAATTGAGCATGTTTTCTATTCCAACCATGGACGTGCTGAGTATTGTAGATCTATCGATCAAACTTCTCTGTAGTTTGTCCGTATTGCAAACTGAAACACAGGCTATCAGTTTTAATAGGGATGGAATTTTGAGATGTTGATTGTGAATTTGCTTCACCACTAAGAAAGTTTCCCTTTACAAAGTGTCTTAGGCCTTGTTACTTTTCAAGTTCTCTCTTCTATACGGTCTTCCTTAAGGTCGTGCTATGGGCCATATTTTATTTGCATATGACCTATAATGATCATAGGCTGACACACGGATACATGCTACGCTGTCTTTAACCAAAATATGTATTTTTTAAATATTTTTATTTGAAATCTTCTGTGATTCTCGATAAATCTCATCTTAAGGTAATAAATACACTATTACTTATAAAAATAATATGAAGTGATTATAGCTCTAGCAAAAGAAAAAATAAGTTGTCTCAAATATAGAAAAGTGATGGTTATGGGAATGAAAAAATTGTGGTTATTTATTATCAAATGGGTAATTGTTAAGCTTAAATAACACTTAAATAGACTTTTTAAGTGTCCATATTCACGTGTTTCATTAGACACTAATGAATTCATGACAATGACAACATTTTGAATTGAATCATACAAGATTGAAATATTTGGAACTAATTTGAAAATTGTTACTCCCTAATGGCATCAAAGAGGGGATGAATTGGGTGATAGATTTTAAACAAAATATTGACTAACTTAAAGTGTTAATGAGCATAATTTATAAAATGTGACAATATAATTTAAAATAATAACTTTCAACAACACATTTAAACAATAATGTAAAAAGATTAAGGGAATATAAATGTAAACTGAGTTATAGTAGTTCAATAAATAATCATTGCCTATGTTTACTCCTAGAACTCTTCTTAGAATTTCACTGCAACTCTTCTTTAAGGGTGAAAAATAATCTTTGTACAATCTTTTTTTGATAAAAAGAGATCCTTTTACAATCTTTCTTAACGTTGAAGAGGAACCTTAATACTACTTAGAACACCGCTAACTACCATATACAGAACCCCGATAGAAGATTACAACTCAAATGTTTTACTTTATCACTTTGATAAAATCAAAAAGGCTCATTCAATCAAATATAAGATAACGACTGCCAAAATATTTGATAAACACTTATAAATATGTGTATAAGAGACCCAAAAACTTTTTGATGCAAAAACTGATGAGAAAACATATATTTATAGGACTTTAGGATCTTTACTAGCTATTAAAACACATTAGTTAACCACTAAATCATATTGGTTGAACAATATGAATTTAGTGCACAATATTCACTAATCATTGCACATTGTCAACCATTAGGGCATATTCATTGACATATGTCCTTTGAAAGGACATTGGTTGACCACATTGCAATATTGGTCGACCAAAATGTAAAAAAATTCGAATGTTATACATTTAACTTACGCTGATTGACCATTAACTTATATTAGTCCATCAATTCTCCCAAAACATGCTTTTAACAAAGATAAGTACCTTGATAAAGGAACTATTCTCCATGAGATATACATGGATAAGGGAGTAAGATAATACATTATTAGAATGGTCCACCCTTAAAGCAACTGAAGGCATTGGACGTTGTCATTCCTGAAACATATATTGTTCACCGCGCTCTAACTTCTCTTCCTTCAGAGTTTAGTGTTCTGGTGACAACATATGACTCCTTGGATAAATCTTGGGACATAAATGCATGTATTACCCGATAAGTTGTTGAGGAAGAGAAGCTAAAAAATGCAACTCTTATAGTCCTCATGGTAACCAAAAGGAAGGTAAAGGTGAAGCCTGCTAAGTTCAAAGCTAAAAGATCTAAATTTTCTACACATATTAATGTTAGTCAATCTAGTGCCGGTAAAGGTCCAATAGACATAAAGAATGTGAGGTGTTTCTTCTTTAAAAGGAAGGGGCATAAAAAGCAAGATTGCCAGAGTTATGAGACCTAGAAGGAAAGGCAAGAGCAGTCAGGTAACTCCTTGGCTTGTATGATCCATGAGTCTAATCTCGTTATAGCTACATCAAGTTCTTGGTGGCTAAAAAGTGGAGCTTCTAATCATGTTGCTTCTACAATGCAGGGGTTCATACAAAAGAGAAATCCAAATAAATCCAAGGAAAGACTGATGGTGGGTGATAATGAAGAAGTGAATGTAATATCTATAGGGGATGTGTATTTGAACCTAGGAACAGGGTTCGTCTTTTAGACATAATTTGATCTTTATATCAATTTTGGATAAATAATATTATATTTTTGTATTTATGCTTCTGTTGTATAGTTGTCATTTAATGCAAAACATATTGCTACAACCTTCTTGTCATATGATTTGTATAAAATGTATCTTGCCTGGAATGAGATATATGCTTCTTCATATCTTACCGAACAGGTTATGAAAAAGAGAGCCTAATAAAGAATAAGTCATACATGTTATGGCGTAAAAGGTTAGGCCACATTTTCAAAAATAGGGTTGAGATATTGATCAAGGAAAACATTCTCCCAACTATAGATTTTAATAATCTGGAAACTTGTGTTGACTAAAAGGGGCAAGTTGACTAAAATAAAGAAAGAGGGGTCAACTCGTGCTTCTGGCTTACTAGACCTTTACCATATAGACTTATGCGGACCTTACAAAATTACCTTCTACAATTTTAGATATTTTCTGACATTTATTAATGACTATTCCCATTATGGATATGTGTTCTTGCTTAGGAAAAATCTGAAGTTCTTGACAAATTCAAGATCTTCAAGGCTGAAGTTGAGAACCAATTGGGAAGGTCTATCAAGATCGTCAGATTAGATCGTGGAGGTAAATATTATAACAAACATGGAGTTACAGGATAAGAAAAGGGTCTGTTTACCAAATATGTTGAATCATATCGAATAGTGGCTTTGTTCACTATGCCAAGTATTCTTGAGCAAAATAGTGTGGCTGAAAGGTGAAATCGCACCTTAAAAGACATGATGAGGTCAATGTAAAGTAGACTAACGTACCTGATTACCTTTAGGGTGGAGCCATAAAGACTACCTTACATATACTCAGTAGAGTCCAAGTAAGTCAGTTCCGAAGATGCCTTTTGAGATTTGGAAAGGCTAGAAGCCTAGCCTGACCCATATTCGTGTATGGGGTTGCCTGCTAAGATATGTTCATATAATCCTTATGAATATAAATTGCATGTTCATTCCACTCATTACTGTTTTATAGGATATCTTGACCACTTTAAGAGATACAGATTCTTTTTTTTTTAGAATTTAAAAAAATCATTAATGAAGAAATGTTTACATGAGGACAGAAAACGCTCACGTGTGACAGACCAAAGCTATTTTCTAAAAACGGTGACACACAACAGTAATATTAAACGCACAATAGCAACCTTTAGACAAGACGACAATGTACAAATGATTTAAACAAGGGAGTTGAAACAATTAGGGTATAACGACCTCTATCTTTCGGGAGACCTTGAGAAGTTTCTCGAAAAGGGAGGGAGAGGCAGTAGTGAAACGCTTGCGATGTAGACGATCAGTTTGTCTCTCGAAGGTTCGACTACGATTTATGTTGCAACAAATCTCTTAATCACAAGTAAACATACTCATCTTCTTGATTACGATATCTTTGGAGATTAGGGCAAACCTTTTCCATCCCTACAAACTCTGTTCTGACAAATCTTGCCGTGTTGGGATTCAGTGGGGAACGATCTTCTCTGCGGGGTTCACCCTCTCAGTGTCTGTTACTTTCTACATTAAAGATCATCAGGATGATCTCTTCTCAGGTAAGTTAACGACACCTTATATTTTCCTTATTTTAAGATGGGTCTTCACAAACAAACCTCTTTCTGTTTGAAAACAGTGACACAATAGCTTTTGAGAAAGCCTCTTCCTTTCAACTAAGCAATTATAGAGAGCTAGTACTTCAATATTTTCTGCATATGTGTATTTCTGAACTGCTAGAGAATTTGAAATGTTCTGTCCTGTGCTGATTTGAACTAACCTTAATTGATCTGAACTGATTCTGAAACCATGGATTCCCCGATGGTAGTTGATTTGCCTTACTGTTAGATTGTTGCGTATTGAACTGTTTTGGATTGGCTCCTTGATTGTATATGTAGTTATGTGTAGCTAGCATTTAGGAAGAAATAGCGAGGGCTAGACTCACCATGTGAGAGCCATACTTCGACTACAGTAGAGGTTCAACTGATGTAAAATCAGTTGTTCCCTTATACTAGCCAAGGTGAGATCAGTAAGAGAGCTTTGAGAGTTATATTTCTCCCTGAATCTTCTGTTATTCCTCGCATTCCATATTTCTTGAGTACATGTAGCAACCGAAATCAATAGGATGACCCTATCATATTTAGAAATATGTAGGTGAGGTAAATCCAGTAGGAAGTTAGAAAGACTTCGGGAAATTAGATCGGTGATACCAAAGGTAGAGATTTTAGACCATATCGCATTTGAGAAAGCATACTAAAAAAAAAGGTGATCTTTATATTCATCCTCAATATTATATAGAATACACCTTTTTTAGGAGGATAAGAACTTCAGCCTATCCATAGTGCTGAGTCTATTTAGCATAGCTAGCTAGAGGAACTGGTATTAGGTCTGAGAAACTTGTTCTAAATCATGGGATGCCATTCTACCCTATTTACTGACCCAACCCTCAACTTTTTTGCCTCCCTTGTAGTTATAGTGGAAACTGGAATCCCATTTCATAGGTAAATATCACTCTCCCCAAGACTTCTAAACTGTGGAATGGACAAATGTCTGATTTCCTTTGAAGTTAACAACCAAGCTCCATTACTAGCTATCTCATGGAGCTTTGTTTTCATAGGAACCTTTCCAATAAAATTCTTGCCAACTGGTTTTGGATTAAAGCTCTTTGCCCTGTCCAGTTGTCATACCATAAGGAGAGTCTTTCCCCTGTCCCAATTTGAGAAGTGATATTCAGTTACACTTCATCCCTCATTCTTAGAATTTAGTTAAAGAACCAAGTATAAATGTCTTTGATTCTTAGAGCCCAAAGACTCTCACCTTTTAGTATGTAGGTATGTATCCATTTGATCCATATAGATTGTTTATCATCTAGGATTCTCCAAATCCTCTTAAGTATTATAAGAGTGTTTTTTTTTTTTGCTAATTAACTCCAATTCTAAACCTCCTTCTTCATTAGGTTGACAAATAGATTTCCAACTAACCTTTGCTATACCTTTCTCACCATTGCATTTTCCCCATAGAAGCTACTTCATTTGCTTTTCTATAGTTTTAATGAGTCCTTTAGAGAGAAATAGGTGAGAACACCAGTAGGTTTGCATGGACATAATAATTGATTTAAGAAGTTGTAATTTCCCTCCATAGGAGAGGGTTCTGTTTGTCCATGAGCCCAATCTTTTCTAGATTTTTTCTATTAGAGGGAAGTATTCACAGGACCTAAGTCTTTGTGAGGAAATAATAATCCCCAAATACAGAATTGGTGGATCCTTAAGTACCATTCCTGTGGTTAGAGATAAGGCATTTGACAAATGAGAAGTACTTTTGGATAGGCAGAATAACTTTTACTGAGGAAGATACACAGACCCGACACCTCCTTAAAGGATTTAAGAGTATCCTTCAGTAAAGAGACTGAGTGAACATTTGCCCGGCTTAGTAGGATTAGATCATCTGCAAAACTAAACTAGTTAGAGAGAGTTTCTTACACTTTGAGTGATATCTGAAACTGGAATCAGTTGAAGTGTTATGCTTCAGCATTTGAGTAAGGACCTCCATGCATATTAGGAATACATATAGAGACAGAGGGTCCCCTTGTCTAAGTCCTTTCTTTCCTTTAAACAATTCCGTAGGGCACTCATTTATTAATAAACCATTAGAAGCAGTAGTAATGCATTCTTGAATCCACCTTCGAAAATTGAGGGGGAAATTCATTACTTCCAAGGTTCTGAGTAGAAAACTCCAGTTTACACTGTCAAAAGCTTTCTGTAAGTCCAATTTGATAGAACAATTTAGAGGACTTGTTCTGTGATTATAACCTTTCAAAAGCTCCTGCACTAGAAGGATGTTATCCCCTATGTCTCTGTTGTTCATAAAGGCTCCTTGATTCTCACTAATGAGAAAAGGTAGAACCTCCTTCAGTCTATTTGCCAAAATCTTAGCAATAATTTTGTAAAGGAAATTTGTACAAGAAATAGGTCTGAATTCACTCCAGGAGATTTGTTGGAGATTTTAGGGATTAAATATAGAAAGGTCTTATTAATCTCCTTAAGCAATGCTCCCTTTAGAAAGAATTCATGTACAGCCTCCTTAACTATCCCCCCACTCTACTCCAGGATTTTTGGTAGAAAATCCCATTCAATCCATCAGGGCCAGGTTCTTTAGAGCCATTCATATCAAACACAACCTTCTTTATTTCCTGATCTGTCACTGGCCTAGTTAACAAAGAAGCTTCAATATCAAAGATTCTAGCTTGATTATACTGCCTTAGGTCAGCTCTAGAGCCTAGAGGGGCAACATCTGAACCTAGGAGATTTTTGTAGTAATTCATAACATCCTTTGAGATTCCATCTTGTCCATACAATACTTCTCCAGTTTCAAATTTGATGGAAGTGATTCTGTTTACATTCTTCCGAGCTAGCACTGTGTTAAAGAAGAACTTAGTACATCGATCCCCTTCCTTTAACCAATTGATTATGGCTCTCTGCTTAAATAAGGAGCATTGATTGTCAACCAATTGCAAGTAGTTCTTGAGGGCTTCTTTTTCTATTGTGGCTAGAGACCCATCTGTGGGATTATCACCCAGCGATTTTTGAATGCTGAAAGTTTGTCTCTAGCAATTTCTATCTCCTTAGAAAGATTCTGACCTTTCTTTGAGTTTAGGCTCTTTAGTTCCTTTTAATATATTTAAGCTTTTGGAGACGTATGTACTTCCTTGTCCTGTAAAAGTCACACTCTAACCCCTTCCTTATTGTTGCCTGAAAAGCCTCCATTTTAACCAGAAAGTTGTTGAACCTGAAAAGATAATGGATTATAGTATTCGTAAACAAATTACCAATCCTCATAAGTATATGGTCCGAAATTCCAAGGTCTAGAAATTGTGCTGAGCTTTTTGAGAAAATATTGAGTCATTCCGCATTAACCATTACTCTATCCAATTTCTTCTGAATGTGCTAAATAGAACTTTGCTTGTTTGAACAAGTGAATCTATGGCCTTCAAATTTTAGATCCAGAAGTTCCACTTCGTGCATACAGTTAAACATATCCGAAGAGTAATTTAGTAAATTACAATTTCCTTCTGCTTCCGATCTGAATAGAGTGGTATTGAAATCAACACTAACCAACCATAAAACATTTATCGAAGCCTTTACTCTTAGTAAAAAGTGCCATAGGTCAGTTTTTTGGAAAACAGTGTTAAAACCATAGACAAAAGTTGTTAAAATACAACAATTTTCCATTCTGAAGTACAACTCAGTGTGGATAAACTGCTAACTGGATTCCAGAGCTTTGACCTCCAAGAATTCCCCATCATATGCAATAATAATTCGTCCATAGACATAGCTTTGGTGGTTTGTAAGAAACTGCCATTTTCTACCCAAATAACATAGTTTATTCAAATTAACTTCTCTAATTTTTGTTTCCAAAAGACAAAATACCATAGGTTTCTCCTCTTGAACAAAATCCCTTACAGTATTGAGCTTGGAGGGGTTATTTATTCCTCGAACCTTCCATACGATCAGGGTCATAGGAGATTACTTTTCGCTTTGGAGCCTTTCCTACTTCTTCGATTACTTTTCCTAGAGATAACTTGCTCAAACTACTCCTCTTGAGAAACTCTAGTCTGAAGATTAACCTGTTGTATACTGTTTCCATACTATATAGGTTCTTGAGCACCTTCACTTGAATTATCTCCACTAGCTTCTAGAATAGTTTGTGTTGGGCCCCGAAATTTTTCTTATTTATTAAGCATGATTTGAATAAATTTTGTGGTCTTGCTAGAATAGATTTGAGAATATTTGAATTGCTAAGTACATATACATATATATGCTTGAATTTGTGCTAGATACCGATGGCTATAAATATATTAGCCACTGAGCCGTGTAGCTCAAACCGTTATTTTCCCTCCTCAGGTGCGGAACAAGACAACAGTTGACCCTTGCAAGGCATCGAAAATTTCACGATAGTTAGAGACTTTTGTACTAAGTTAACGACTATTTTGGATAGCTTTATAGGCATATCAACATTGAGCATCACTTTGTATTTTGTATTAAGCTTTGATATATATGATGTTTTGTAAGTAAAGTTTGTTCGAACTTTTTGGATTAGTAATGAAATGAAGAATTGAAGTTTCTTGTGTATGATTATGTTTAGCTTGTGATTAAGTTTGGATGGTCAGATTTGAATGTATGTGTTTGTCTGGAATGTTTGAATATTGGAGTTTGGATTTTGAATTCTGAGGGTTTCGCCGTGGCGAAGTCAGAGATTTGCCGCGAACCTTTCCGAAGGTTACTTCGCCGTGGCGAAGAATGACTTCTGCCGCGACGAACTCTCCTTTGCTGCCACGCTAAGATTTATTATGATTGCAATACTTTACACCTTTCTTTCACACCACCCTCACGCGACGGTCTCGAATGGTCACCATGGGTTTCGTCTTGAGACCTAGGCCAAATATCTTTTGGTATCTGAATCGATAGTTGGGCTCTGAAAATGGGGTTCAATAGTTTGCCCCTTATTCATTAGAATATTGTTTGGTTCGCTAGGTAAACTCGGAGTTGCTCCTTCCTTTTGGAGTGAGTTTGGGCTCTTCTCCACCTGATTATTATCCCCCTTTATAGGTGAAACTTGTTTAGCCTGAGCTTGTTCATGGTTTCTAGATTCTTGTTCTGCCTCCTCTCCTTCTTTGTTGTCCCTAAATAAATTTCCTTCCAACCCCATCACTTCCCAGTAGTCCCCTTTAGTAAAGATTTTTCCAGTAGGTTTCCATGCTTTTCCTTGTGCCTTAAGAGATGGTTTTCATTGGTAAGTAACCAAAACTTTGTCCTCTTTAAGAGAATGTTCATTTGCCAACAGTAAGATAGGGATACTGTCTTTCATTTCTTTGGAAATATCTATGTTCACACATAATCGTGCAAATCCAACCCTTCTCCTCAACACAGTGTTTTTATCCATACATATTGGTTTCCCTAGGAAAGTAGCTAACATACTCAATCCTTTGGTAGTCCACTATTCTAAGGGAATGTTGTGGATGTTCACCCATAGAGGAATATTCTTAATTCTAATATTTTCTAGTTCCATTCCCGGTTGCCAATTTTTAAGAAACAAAAGGAGTTGAGAGATGTGTCAAGGGTCTTCTTCAATTACCTTTTGAGCTTCTGATTTTGATGAGAAAGAGAAAATCAAATTATCTTCCTCAGTTAGCATTACTTTCATAAGACCTCTTCCTTTCCAATTTCTCTATGCCCATGCTTTAATCACTGGGAAAGCAGGCCTTTTGTCCATAAAAAACCCAACAAGGGTGTCTTCCCATGACCTAGCTCCTTCCTGCAGGACTTTGAGACTAGGAGCCATTATTAGCTTCCCATCAATCTCCACCGAAGGACTGAAAACCAAAGATGAACCTGAGTTGTCTCCCACGACTTGCTTCCATGTTTTCTTAGGACTATTAACAATGTTGCCTACTGTAAGGGCCGGAAGTTAAGGTGAAGTGGAAGTAGTAGACGGAGGGATCGTTAAAGAGTGGGATGGGGAAGGAGGGTTGATTTTAGAAGGGGAGGAGGGTTGAGGTCGGGGGTCGGGGGTTGGGGAAGAGGTTATTTTAAAGGTAGAAGGTAAAGGTGGAAAGTTAGTCTCCATTTAAGAGTTAGAAACTAACAGGACATCAAGGGAAAGAGAGGGCTGGATCTGCGGAGTTCAGATGGAGTGGTTTAGATCTAGGTTAGGGTTAGGGTTTGGTGTGTGGAAGAGGTGATAAGAGAGAAGTTAGAGTTCTCTCTCATCTTGTTTCTCTTCCTTAGTTACTATTAAGAGATACAGATTCTACCGTAAAGAAGTTGGGGCTAAAATAGTGGAATAAAAAATAGCTAAATTTTTAGAGTATGATGTTTGTGATGAGGGTGATCCTTCTTGCCCTTCTGATGAGAGTAGGGTGGATGCTACAGCCATTTCATATCCATAGCTCATACAGTTAGAATTGATGGATCCAGGTTTAAGTACCATACCAATAAAGGAATAAGAACCCACCCATACCTATACAAACTGAGGTTCCTAAGGTACAAGAACCAATTCAATTAAGGAGATCCTCTAGAGGGAGGCGACTTATTATTTCATCTTATTAAATAATCTATTTGGGAGAACAAGATTGTGATATCAGACATGTAGTAGATTTAGTCACTTTTTCATAAGTTATTTATAGACCCCATGCAGATTTATGATGGGATACAATGAAGGATGAGATGCAATCCATGAAGTATAATAAGGTATGGAAGCTTATTGATTTGCCTCAGAATTGTGAACTTGTCAGTTGTAAATGGATTTTCAAGATCAAAAAGGACGTTTAGGGTAAAGATGAGTGATTTAAGGCTCGATTGGTTGCGATAGGATTCACTCAAAGAAAATGATTAACTTTAATGTTACCTTTTCTCCTGTTTCCTCTAAGGATGCATTTCAAGTGGTTATGGCAATATTAACTCATTACGATATGAAGCTACATCAAATAGATGTTAAAATCGCTTTCCTGAATAGAGATCTTTACGAAGAGGTCTATATAGAGCAACCTAAAGGATTTAACGATCGAGATAGAGTTGACATGGTTTAGTGGTACCTTAAATTTGATGAGGTTGTTACCTCTTTTGGCTTTGTGGAAAATAAAGTTGAAAGATGCTTGTATTACAAGGTAAAAAGGAGCAGAGTTGTCTTTCTACTTTTGTATATGAATGATATCTTACTCGCATCAAATGACTTGACCATGTTGCATGAAGTTAAGCAATTTTTGATCAAGTATTTTGACATCAAGGACCTTGGTGAAGCATCTTTTATCCTTGGTATTTAGATTCATCAGCATAAATCTCAACACTCATTAGGCCTCTCATAGAGAGCATACATTGAGCAAGTGCTACAAAGATTTAATATGACTAATTGTAAACCTAATGCAGCACCCATCCTCATGATTAAAGATTATCTTTGGCACAATGTCCACATAATGAGTTAAAGAGAGAGAGGCTATAAGGAATGTTCTATATTCTAGTGCAATTGGTAGCCTAATGTATGCCCAGTTGTGCACTAGGTCAGACATTGCTTTCGTTGTTGGACTACTTGTTAGGTATCTGGCTAATCTAGGATTAGATCACCGGTATATAGTCAAACTAATGTTGAGATATCTAAAAGGCACTAAGGATTATATGTTAAAATATATAACAGTTAACAATTTGAAGCTCATAGGGTATACAAATTCGGACTTTGCTATGTGTTTAGATGAGAGGAAGTCCACATCAAGATACATTTTTACACTTGCAAATAGTGCAGTATTGTGGAAGAGTGTTAAGTAGAAACTAGTGATGTCCTCAACTATACATGCAGAGTTAGTGGCATGCCATGAGGCTGCTTCATAAGTGGTTTGACTCAAGATTTGATTTTTGAGTTGTTTGTGGTTGATTCAGTGGCTAGACCCATTCGATTGTATTGTGATAATCTTTTTAATGTACTGTATAGTAATAACAATAAAAATATCACAGGGTCTAAGCATTTGGAGATCAAGTATTTGACTATAAAGGAATTGATACAGAAAGGTGACATTGAGGTGAAACATTTGAGGACTGAGGATATACTTGCTGATCCTTTGACTAAAGGACTTCGGCCATTTGTTTTTTAGAGATATGCATACAATATATGTGTGTTGAAATCCTTAGACACTGTTGGTTAGGAATCATTGTGTTAGCTCTATGTACATTTGTATATTTTTCATGTATTACGATAATATGTATTATCAATAAAAATGATCATTATTTTGCTCTCATTCATACATGTTACTATATTTTGTCATAATACAAGTGAAAGTCGTGATATATGTGTCGATCTTAAGCATTTTTAAAGGTTATTAGGCATATGTATACAAATTTACCTTTGGCCTACATCATTGCACATATAGATACATGTAAATCCATGAATTTTGAAATGACCTAGGGGGACATCAGTGTTTAATCCTATAAAGGTTTTCTCTAATGTGGTTTAACATTAAGTGAGAGAAAACAGATTTCTCTGATGTAGTTTAGCATAAAGTTCAAAGAAATTGAGACCTACAAATGGATAGATGATATATTTCATATCATACAGGTATCAACCTAGTTTACTACACTCTATTTTCTCATTCATGTTAGTGAGGTATTAGATATACTATTGGATCTGTGTCACATATGACATATGTATTTGATATTTTTCAGTATTGAAAGCCTTATAGACAGAATGATAGACTTTCATTATCTTTAAACCAAATGGTTTCTTAAACTTGGTCAACCTATATAGTGATTTGGCTTAAACTTTTTACTGGTTTTTTTAGTTGTTTTTACAACTATTGTAATTAATTAGTGTCTAAGGGGGAGAATGTTAGAAATTTTCCTTAAATATGGACAACAATTAATTGCAATGTTAATGATTTTAATAAATTTTTGGTTAAGTGGATCAATTTTGATTTAAATAAAGATAATAAAGTAATTCAATAAAGGATCTGAATTAATAGGTTAAAGTCTAGTGAAGAAAATAGACCCTAATTAGTGTGGACTGGACCTGTATTAAGTTTGTGATGAGAAAGTCTGATATGGATGCTATATATATAAGGTTAAGGTCTCATGCAACTACTTGAGCAAATCGTGAACGTACAGATACTTTGATTTGTTAAGAGGTTCACATATTAAGAAAGCTGCAGAGAGGTGTTAAAGATGTTTCGGTGATCAAGTCTTGTGAAGTTCATTGGGAAAATAAGATCATCTCGGCTCTAAAAAGCTCGGTTTAATTCATAGACCCGAAACTAGGTATTTTTTGTGTTTCCTTCATTTGTTCCCTTTCGTGTTCGATTTTGGGCACGTAACGAAGGCTCAGTTATGTAACATCCCATTACTGTAGAGTATATATCTGAAATATCCAGAGGACATTCAGGAATGTAACATCCCCTCACCAACTGCTAGTGAACAGTGACATATGCATGCATTCATACATGCACATGCATAGTAGATAAG
>JANQBM010000005.1:43136567-43149853 GCA_025594535.1 Erythroxylum domingense | reverse complement strand
CAAGTGCTATCAACCTATCGAAGAATCCAATACAACACTCAAGGGTAAAGCATATCAAAGTTAGGCATCATTTTCTGCGAGACTATGTACAGAGGGAAATCGTGAGTCTACAGTTTGTTGAGACAAATCATCAATGGGTAGATATATTCACTAAGCCTTGAATGAAGAAAGATTCAAATAAATTAGACGAAACATGAATATGGTAGTGTCAAGTGATCAATCATCTGACACGTCATAACCCAGAGGATTTTTATAGAAGGAAGATAAAAAGTCATAAGTCTTCTAGAGCACAGTAACTGTAAGTTACAGACGGTAACTTTTAAGAAGGTAGTATAAATGAGAAATCTTCTCAAAAGGTTCAAAACATCACCTACTTTAGAATACTCTTGAAAACTTCTGAAACCGACTTTTGCAGAAGCTCTCAAACAAAAACATTTCATTACTCTTGTTTTCAAGCCCTTTCGTTTACATTCTCATCTTCAGAAGACAAATCTCATTACTTTGAGTAAGTTCCTACTGTCTAAAGATCATAATGGAGAAAGCTATGATTTATGGAAGACTAGTTGATTTTGACTCCTTGAAGAACAATCAGATGGACATTGAATCAGAAGTCGATGCAGCAGGATGGAAGAACTTCTTTCAGGTTCGTGAAGCAGTTTATCTGAATGAAGTATATGAGTTTTGGAAGAATATAAAAGTAGTAAACGATATTGTAGTATCAATGGTGGATAGATTGTCAGTTATTGTCAAATTGGAGCTAATCAAGAAGGTCAGTGGACATCCATGTGTCAGAGAAGAGGTGTCTCAGAACACTAGATGGATGACTGAAAGCTTTGTAGAGAAGACACATATCAATCGAAAACTATATGGATGTAGTAACTCAAAGGACAAGAAGGGATCAAATCTTATTCCGAAGGCTAAGGTTCTACATACGATACGATACTCTTTCACTATATTATACCAAGAACAGGATCGAAGAACGTTGTGACAAACATAGATGAACAATGCCTGTTCTATCTACTCAACCATCGGCCCATAAATCTTCCACACCTAATTTTGGGGTATATGATGAAGACAAAGAGGGATTCCAATGCCTTACCTTATGACATGATGTTAACAAGAGTCTTTAGAGATTCTGGAATTCTTCTGGATAGAGGAAACAGGGTGAAGATGAATATCAAAAGCATTATTAATGCGTCGACTGTGTAGAATGGGATTGAAAACTCAAGAAAAGGAGGAGACAACTTTTATGGTGAAACCAAGGACTAAGGCGGAGCGTACTATTAGATGCAGTGTAAGTGGAAATGTTACTCCCACAGAGAGGAAGAAATATCAACCCTCAGGAAGAATGACTATAGAAGAAAAGAAGAATAAATCGTCTAAGGTAGCAACTAAAGATAAGACAATTTTACAAACAAAAGAAAGCCAGGTGCTTCTATCTGGGAAACAAGTGTCGTTGAAAGGAAAAGGAGAGACACTTGATGTTGAACAAGTTAAGAAATCAAGAAGATCACCAAGGTTACTAACTCTTTGACAATAAGAGCAGAAGAGAGGGAAAGGATTGATTCCTGGTGAAGATTTTGAGAAGGTAGAAAAAGTACCTCAGGCTTCTAGGTTTTTGGTCTCAATTTTGCAACAACAGCAAACAAAGTCAACAAAAGAGACTAAGATTAAGAGGCAGTTGGAGTTTGAGAAGAAGAGACCCCAATCACAACCACCTTATAGACCGGTAGAAGAAAATAAGAAGTTGAAGACTAGTCAGAAAGAGAGTACTTCAACTGGTGTTAATGAGAAGGAAAAATCAGTTGATTCTCTTAGTCCTATCAGAAAAGAGGACTTGAAAATAAAGGTGATAGAAGAAATGGTACTTGTGAGAAGCAAAAGCTCAATCATAATAAGAGAACCTATGAAAAGACTAATTAAGGTACAAGTTGAACCTATCTTGGTCAATAATTGGTATGTACATCTTCTGAATCATAAAGAGAGAAGATTATATGGGATTCTGAGAGATGAAAAATTAGAACCATATCCATTGAAGATAACAAAGGATCGATATACTATCTACCCATCTATAGGTAGAACATTGATCAAGATTGTACCTAATGTGCAACCTAGAGCTTCAAACATTGTACGTAATATAGAAAAAGGGAAACAGAAGATGTACCCTAATGGAAAAATAGATGACCTTACAGATGAGCAGATACAAGAAGCTGTGAGAAATATAGATGATGCATGCAATACAGAACAACCAAGAGGCATCTATGTTTCACACCACATTTCAAAAGCATCAGGAAGTCATTATGGACACTTCACCACAGACGCAACTTCTCAGGTAGTTGGAAGGGTGACTAAAGGACGGTTCAGAACTATCATGGTCGAAGGTATCAGTTTCAACTTAGAAAATTTTGTGAACCTACTCTTGCACCTTAGACCTTTGAGTTCTATACCATCAATCAAAGATGTCCTTCACCTTCTTGGCAAACCAATACCAAAACTACTAAAACCTGATGACATTGATCTCCCTGAAGGAAAACAATTGTTCAAACCTCCTATTTTGAAAATCATTGAATTGGTTGTTTTATTTTCATAAACACATGTTGAAACAAACTTCTATCCGTCAAGTGCACCTCAACGAGTTCCTACAATTAGGATGGAAGAAGTTAGCCACTCTCAGCAGTGGAGTCAGGAAGCCTAAGTGAAAGAGATTGAAGAAATTAATACTAAGGTTGATGATTTGAGGGACTCCATTGGTGATCTACATGAGGAAGTAGCTTATCTTCGGGTGACAGTAGAAGAAGACCTCAAGTTGATCAGAACTGACATGCAACGTATGTTTTTTGAAATCATGCAGCATCTGAGAAAACCTTTTTGATTAATAACAAATAGGGGGAGAAGAACAGAAGAAAGGGGGAGAAAAGTAAAAGGAAAAAGAAAAAAGAAAAGAATAAGGGGAGAAGAACAGAAGAAAAGTAGAAGAAGAAGTTGAAAAAAGAAAGGCAGAAGAAAGAAGAGAAGAGCAGATACAAGAAAAGAAGATAACATATGTGTATTTTGTTTGATGTTCTCTTACTCATTATCTGAATAATATTAGTTCATTCACTTTTATCTTTCTAAATTATGATTATTTGTTATCATAAAAAAGGGGGAGATTGTTAAGTCAGGAGGACTTTACGATAATTAATTTTGATGACAATCAAATAATAATAATGTTAGAAATAAATGAACTAGTTTGATGAGTGTGTTAAGTGTGCAGAAGAAAGTAAAACACAGAAGGAAGACACCGAAGAAAAATACAGAAGAAGTGGAGAACACAGAAGGAAGTCAAACACAGAAGAAGCAAAGTACAGAAGAAGCGAAACACAGAAGAAACAAAGCACAGAAGAAACAAGATACAAAAGAAACGCAAAGCACATAAGAATCGCAAAGATATAGAAGAAGCAAAAGATAAAGAAAAAACGCAAAGCACAGAAGAAGTAAAGACAAAGAAGAAGTAAAGATACAGAAGAAGCAAAACACAGAAGAAGTAAAGACACAAAAGAAGCAAAACACAGATGAAGCAAAACGCAGAAGAAGCAGAAGATACAGAAGAAAACACAAACAATACAAAGCAGAAGATATGCTAGTATGTTGAGCAGTTAGTTAGTTGGAGTTAGTTACAGAACTCAACTAAATAGCAGTTATTAAGGTTCAAATAGCAGTTATCAAGACTCAAGAAGTGGTTATCAAGAATCAAGAAGCAGTTGGAGACTTAGACTATAAATACTAGTCATAGTCGAAGATTGAATAACTTTACAACTTTTCAACTTTTCAGAAAACTTTTGATCTTACATCTTTTGAGTGTTCAAGTGTATACTTAGAAAAGAAAAATTCTGTAGTGCGATACTGGAGAGCTAAACCTACTGTAACAATAGCTCACGATATCTTTCTAGTGAGAGAAAGAAAAGGTTAAGAGCCTGGAGAGGCTAAGATAGCTGAAAGAATACTTGGTGTAAGAGACCTGAAGAGGCTCGAGAAGGA
This sequence comes from Erythroxylum domingense, assembly GCA_025594535.1. NCBI lineage: Eukaryota > Viridiplantae > Streptophyta > Magnoliopsida > Malpighiales > Erythroxylaceae > Erythroxylum > Erythroxylum domingense. The sequence continues at coordinate 43,145,836 of JANQBM010000005.1, read as the reverse complement.
AGAAAGAATACTTGTAATTTGTTGAAGTATAGTGAATAATCAGACGAATTCTGAGGACTGGACGTAGCCCACGGTTTGGGGTGAACCAATATACAATCGCAGTGTCTATATTCTATCTCTCAACTTAGTTTTTTTTTTTAAACAAGTATATAGAAGTTATTTGTGATTTATCTACGTAACAATTTTCATATAACGTTCGTGATATTCTTTTAACAAGTTAGAGAAGTTCTTATCAGAAATATTAAAGATTTTGTATTCACAAAAAGAATACACAATTCAACCCCCCTTCTTGTGTATTTTGTCTATTATAAGTAATTTCTATATTAACGTATGATTTACTTCAAAGTACACGGTAAATAAATGCTAGGTAAGTGTCATAACACTTACTACTTAAATATAAATGGCAATTAGATATTTACTTAAGCTACCACACGATTCTTAATAACCAGTCCATTGAACTCCAATTTTTATTCCAATTGTCTCCAAACTTCAATGACATATGTCATTAAATCCCAAAGTCATAAATAAAAATTTTCACTGCCAATTAACTCTTAATTCTACTATTATTTGTCAATTGTCTTGTCACTTGGCATTTTTCCCAGTCTAAATTTTTCAGAATTTTTCTAAAATCTCCAAAAAATTCTAAATTACTAAATACACTCTCCAAATCATTTTTTTCAACATGTAAAAACCACAATTCTCTAAAAAATCACATTCACAATTTAATTATAAATCAATTATACCCAGAATGTCTATGAATGCATGTACAATTATTTTCATGGTCAAAAATTCAGTATTCATGAATATGAGCATATCATATAATACATGAGCATGAAATGCATTTTCTTATTTCTTACTAATCTCTCACATTTACTATTCTAGTCTCAATATGGGTAATAGGATGTTACAACTCCCCCGCTCTTAAAAGAAATTTTGTCCTCAAAATTCTTACCTGCTTGTTCGAACAGGTGGGGGTAATATCTCCTCATATGCTCCTCCGTTTCCCACGTTGCTTCCTCAGTTGAGTGATTCCTCCAAAGGACTTTCACCAATAGAATGATTAGATTCCTCAACTGCTTCATCTGAGACCCCACTATCTTGATCAGCTCCTCAACATAGCTTAAGTTACTAGCAACCTCAATCTCCTGAGCTGGTATCACATATTTAAGGGTCCGATCGGTATCTTTGGAGCATATTCACATGAAACACATTATGCAATTTAAACATTTCATTCAGTAAAGCCTGCTTATATGCCAAAGGTCCTATCCTCTTAATGATCTCATAAGGACCAATGTACCTAAGGCTCAACTTTCCCTTTTTATCGAATCTCAGCACTCCCCTCCAAGGTGACACTCTCAAAAACACTTTGTCCCCTATACTGTATTTCATGTCCCTTTGATGTTGATCTACATAACTCTTTTGTCTATCTTGAGCTGTTTTAATTCGACTTCGAATCAATTTCACCTTGTTTACTGTATCTTGTATCAATTCTGGGCCTTCAACCATTCTCAAGACCTCTTCATCCCAATACAGTGGTGATCAGCATTTCCTGCCATATAAGGCTTCATATAGAGCCATACTGATACTACTGTGATAATGATTATTATAAGCAAATTCGATAAGTGCCACATATTGATCCCATACTCCTTGGAACTCCAATACATAAGATCTAAACATATCCTCAACAGCTTTGATTGTCCTCTCACTCTGTCCATCTGTTTGAGGATGAAATGTTGTACTAAAGTTCAACTTAGTACCCATAGCAGACTACAAACTCTTCCTAAATCTTAAAGTAAATCTGGGATCCCTGTATAATACAATAGACACTGGAACACCAAAATATCATCAATGAACACTATCACAAAGCGATCCAAGTAGGGCTGAAACATCTTATTCATCAAATCCATAAATACTGCTGGGATATTAGTTAACCTAAACAGAATTACTAGAAACTTGAAGTGCCCATACCTATTTCTGAATGCGCTCTTTGGCACATCAGCCTCTGCTATCTTCAACTGATAGTACCCTGATCTCAAATCCAGCTTAGTGAATACTTGAGCTCCCTAAAACTGATCAAGAAAATCATTAATTCTAGGCAACAGGTACTTGTTCTTCACTGTCACCCAATTCAGTTGCCTATAATCGATGCATAACCTCAAAGTCCCATCTTTCTTCTTTACAAATAACACTGGAGCTCCCCAAGGTGAAACACTGGGTCTAATAAAATCCTTTTCCAATAACTCCTATAATTGAGCCTTTAACTCCTTTAGTTCCTTAGGTGCCATCCTATATGGAGGGATAGAAATAGGAGCAACACCTGGAACTAAATCAATTGTAAACTCCATCTCCCAATCTAGAGCCAAACTAGATAGCTCGGGCGGAAACACATCTGGGAATTCCCTAACCTTGGGAATATCCGGCACATTCATCTCAATTCTAGTATCAATGACATGGGCCAGATAGGCCTCACATCCACCCTGCATCAACCTCAATGCACTCATAAATGATATCAGCCTGATTGGCACTACTTGATTAATTCCTCTAAAAATTGCTTTCGGTTGAGTAGGAGATTCTAATATTACCTCTTTGGTATAGCAATTCATAACAGCCCTATGAGCAGTGAGCCAATCCATGCCTAAGATAATGTCTATCTCCCTCAACTGTAGTATAATCAAGTTTACCTCCAACTCTGCCTAGTCAATCCGAATCAGACATCTCTTACAAACTTCTCCTATCACTGTAGTAATACCTATTGGTGTACTCACCTCTAATCCATACTTTAACTAGTCTCTATCACAATGGAACCTAGATGCCAAATGTGGTGTGATGAATGAATGCATAGATCTAGGATCTAGCAATGCATATACCTCAAAATCATAAACAAGTAGTGCACCTGTAATAACATCTGGAGAGTCTTATGCCTCCTGCCTAGTTATGGCATAGACTCTGGCCTGAGATTGAGGTCGGCTGCTCCATACCTCAATCCTGATAGAAGGACTCCCTGTGCTCACTCTGCCTCTACCACGGCCTCTCTGTCCAGTCTCACTACCTCTACTTTGCTGAATAGTAGCTTCACTCCCTGATCTCCCACTCATACCAAACTGATTTCCTATAGTAGTAGGACAATCTTTGATTATGTGCTCTAAAGAGCCACATCGGAAACAAGCTCCTGATAAGGACCAGCAATCACCACCGTGCTTCTTTCCACAATGTTCACATTTGGGAAACTGACTCTACACTGTACGTCTTCCACTACCAGCCTGTGAGAAACCACCTCTCTATTTGGATCCTGACTGCCTTAATCCATCTGGTGGTCTGAATGCTTTGTTCTGGCGCTTACTGTATCTTCTGCCAGAACTAGCTTGAATCTCACTAGACCTCTTCAATTTGGATCATTTCCCAGCCTCTGCTTATCCCTGTCTTACTAGCTACTCAAGTATGATCAAAGAAGCTATTAATTCAGTGAAACTACGCAAATTGGAGATATTTAGTCTTATCCTGATCTCCATGTTCAGCCTATCTTCAAACCTCCTACACTTGTCTTCTTTGGTAGGAATCAAAGTAGTAGCATATCCCATCAACTCATTAAACTTGATCTCATACTCTGTCACTAACATCGTACCCTGCTTCAAATCTAGGAATTCCTTCATCTTCCTATCCAGGTAGATCTTGGGCATGTAGTTCTCCTTGAAGACCCTCAAAAAGTCTTCCTAATTCAGGTTACAAGGTCTGGTAGTACTGCCTGGAACAGTCTTCGACCATTGGTAAGCTGGGCCTTATAGTAAGGACACTGCATAGACGAACCTCTCATCTAGCTCGCAGTCCATCTAATCAAAAACCCTCTCCGTTCTTTCCAGCCATCCCTAGGCCTCCGCAAGGTCTGTAGTACCATAGAAATCCACAGCCCTTTCTTCTGCAGCCTATCATACCTCCTCTCCTTTCTTTCGGGAACTCTAGGAGGCATCACCTCTGGTTGAGGTATAGAGGACTCTCTACTGGCTCCGACAAATCCTAGGTCAACTGATTCTCCCACTTGTTCACTAATGGCGGAATTTAACAATCAAACCACATTCATAGATAATTCAAATCAGAAATTAAACAAATAAATAATTAAGTGAGACCATCTAGGTTACTCACAAATTTATTTTAAAGCTATTTTCTTGAAGTTTCGACAATGTCAGGATGTTGACGTTCTAATTGCTCCTCTATAACAAACAATATACACACATCACACTTTAGCACAATTATAAGTATTCATTTATGCACATGTATGCATATGAAATATGTACAATGCATGTTCATGACAATCTCAGGTATTTTTCCACTATCCTCATCACATAATCATACATAATTACAAACTCACACAAGTATCATTTATACTTATGGTTTATACCTCAATAAAACCATTAAAAAATCAAAATTCATAACTCATTTCTTCAATTCAGATTTTTCCTAAAAGACACTTTCAGGTCAACTTTCCAAGTTCGTTTCTACCAAGAAAATGAAGTCATTCGAGAATATTTTCTTCTATAAAATTTTTCTTCTATTCTTAAGTTTCTAATGACACCGAGATCATTTAATTTGGTTCAGTATCCTATGAGTTATACCCACAATACCACAGACTATGTATAATTGAACTTTTGGCTAGTTCATGATCATACCCTCAATTGTACAACTCATAACTTTCAACTCAGATATCTAAAAATTACAAAATTAGTACCAATTGAAAGATAATGTCATGAAATACAATTTTGTGAAGACACCTTTGTCTGATTCAGCCTATATCCATTCAGTTTTTATGAAAACATCAAAACATAATTTCTGTCTTAAGTAATACTATAACCTCAATCCAGACTCAATTTTGCACCAAAATTTGAAAGTCTTAGAGACAGAATTTAGTTTAATCTGAATCAAGAATCACCTAATTTGGACATCTACAGCTCAAGATATCATCAAAAAACTAACACATGTTCAGTAGTGTCGTGATCATGACACGTCATGATCGTGACCTGCATCTAGCCGAAGCACCCTCCCTTCCTTTTTTTTTTCCTTTTCAAAACTTCACATCCATTTTGCACCTAGAAAATGAGGTTTTTTGGCATAGTCATCTTCTAAAAAATTATTCATCTATGTCTTAAGATTTTAAATAATCTAATTTCATACAATTTGGATTAGTATTATGAAAGTTATATACAATTTACTTCAAACGGTTTAGAAACAGAGACAAAAATTTGAAACTCAATTTCAATCCAATTTTCAACACTCTTAGAGACAAAATTCAAACTCAATTTCTTCATGAAAATTGTATCCATTTGTCACTAGTTTAATAAAAATCAACAATCATCCTATTTGGATATCTGTAGTTCAAGATATGTGAAAAAAACGGATACATATTAAGGGTGTAAAAAGCTCTCGGGTGCACTTATTAATCCATCAAAATTAAGTCACGGCCATGCAACATCAGTGCATGGCTGTGCATTCCAAATTATCCACGTCATTGGTGTGAAACCATAATGCATGCCTATGCACACCAACAAACAAGTCACGACCATGCAATCTTAATGCACGGCCATGCACTCCCAACTCCAAAACCAATTTCCAGATTTTTTTCCACATCATTTCTGTCCCAATTTTATCACTCAAACTCTCCCAAATGATATCATATGGCTAATATTTTTGGTGTAGACGTAGATACAAGTGTTTCAAGTCCAATGGTTCAAGTCCCATGTAATTTGGAGGTCTAGAGAACGAAATATAGCCAAAATACTAATAGATGTTCGAAGTTGTATATGTTTCTACTTTTCTTCTGATACTGGAATCTCTTCTTCTTCTTCTTCCTTTCTTTTCCTCTACTCAAACCAACATCTATAACCTAACTCAACCCCATTTTTGACTTCATTTTAACTCATTACAATTTAAAACATGATTTCGTTATTCATTAAAACACATAAAAATTTCATATTCAAACGAAACCTCAAATTACTCATCAAAAAAACGAAAATATGACCTAGATCTACTTATTTCATCATTCCCGTATTATCACTCTGTAACTAATGTCATGATCAAGGTGATCACCAACTCATCATCATAAAATTTCTATTTATCACAACCCATAAATATAATTTATACACTTACTTGTTTTAGCCCCAAAACTTCTTCAAATCAAGTGAACCTAGCTCCCACGCATCACACAATCATCATCCTTTAAGCGTGATATATGTTGGATCTTCAATAACAAGAAGAAAGCAACAAAAGATGGAAGTAAAAAGGTGAAAATATTTGGTAAAGATCAACGTTGAGAATGTTGGTGAGAAAGTGTCGTGAAAATGAAGGGAAGAAAATGAAGAAGAGCATTTAATGAAAAATGAAAGAAGAGATGGTCTTGCAGAGAAGAAAGAATCGTGGATGGTTAAGTTTGGTGGGTTAAGTTCATGGTAAATAAATGCTAGGTAAGTGTCATAACACTTACTACTTAAATATAAATGCCAATTGGATATTTACTTAAGCTACCACACGATTCTTAATAACCAGTCCCCTGAACTCCAATTTTTATTCCAATTGTCTCCAAACTTCAATGACATATGTTATTAAATCCCAAAGTCATAAATAAAAATTTTCACTGCCAATTGACTCTTAATTCTACTGCTATTTGTCAATTGTCTTGCCATTTGGCATTTTTCCCAGTCCAAATTTTTCCCAAATTTTTCAAAAATTTTCTAAAATCTCCAAAAATTCTAAATTACTACATACACTCTCCAAATCATCTTTTTCAACATATAAAAACCACAATTCTCTAAAAAATCACATTCACAATTTAATTATAAATCAATTATACCCGAAATGTCTATGAATGCATGTACAATTATTTTCATGTGCAAAAATTCAATATTCATGAATATGAGCATATCATATAATGCATGAGTATGAAATGCATTTTCTAATTTCTTGCAATCTCTCATATTTACTATTTTAGTCTCAACATGGGTAACAGGATATTACAACGGTACTCCATACAATCTCATTATCTCATTCACATATAAATCTGCGAGTTTATCCAAAGAATAGTCAGGACGAATAGACAGAAAATGAACAGATTTAGTAAACTTATCCACAATCACCCATACCGCATCATGCTTCCTTTGAGTGAGAGGAAGGCCAGTGACAAAATCCATTGTAATGTTATCCCATTTCCACTTAGGTATAGAAATAGGATGTAATAAACTAAATGGAACTTGATGCTCAGGTTTAACCTGCTGACATGTCAGACATTTTGCTACATAATCCACAACATCTCGTTTCATACCTGACCACCAGTAATATTGCTTCAGATCCTGATACATCTTGTTTCCCCCAGAATGCATAGTAAAGATTGTATTATTAGCCTCAAATAATAACTTTTTCTTCATTCGTCATTAACTGGCACACATAACTGATCTTTATAATATAATTCACCATCTCCTTTCACAGAAAAATCAGACTGATTACTTTCCTAAATAGCCAAGATAAGCTCTCTGAGCATCACAAATTTCTTGTCTTAAGATAGGCCTTGCTTTCAACTGAGCTATTAAAGCTACATCAGATACAAATTCCCATTCTCTCTGCTTAAGTGATAATGTTGAAATGATCTTTCAACTCAAGGCATCTACCACAACATTAGCCTTACCTGGATGATAATCCACAATACAATCATAGTTCTTGAATAGTTCTAACCAACTTCGTTGTCTCAGATTAAGTTCTTTCTAGGTAAGCAAATACTTCAGACTCTTATGATATATGAAAATTCTACATCTTTCACTATACAGATTGTGTCGCAAGATTTTTAAGGCAAACACTATTGCTGCAAGTTCCAAATCATGAGTGGGATAATTCTGTTCATAAGTTTTTAGTTGCCTAGAGGCATAAGCAACTACCTTTCCTTCCTGCATCAAAACACAACCCAAACCAATTCTAGACGCATCACTAAACAAAACATACTCCTTACCAAAAATAGATTAGATCAATATAGGAGCCTCGGTAAGCCTACTTTTCAGTTGGTCAAAACTACTCTGACATCTATCAGACCATTCATACTTCACTCCTTTCCATAATATTTTAGTTAAAGGGGATGCTATCACTGAGAAACCCTTAACAAAATGACGGTAATAACCAGCTAGACCTAGAAAACTTCTCACTTCAATCACATTCTATGGTGGCTTCCAATTAACAATTGTTTTTATCTTATTAGGATCAACTCTAATTCCCTCAGAAGAGACAACATGCCCTAGAAATGATATCTCCTGAAACCAGAAATCATATTTACTCAGCTTAGCATACAACTGTTTTTCCCGGAGGGTCTGTAATACAATTTGGAGATGTTCAGTATGGTCTTGCTCATTCATAGAATAAACCAAGATATCATTTATAAACACCACAATAAACTAATCCAAAAATAAGGCATGAAACACTCTATTCATCATATCTGTAAATGCTATTGGAGCATTAGTTAACCTGAATGGCATTACTAGGAATTCATAATGTCCATAACGGGTCTTAAATACAGTCTTTGGTACATCCTTATCCTTTACCTGAAGCTAATAGTATCTCGATTGCAGATCTATCTTTGAAAACATTCCTGCATCTTTCAACTGATCAAATAAGTCTTCAATCCTTGGCAACGAATACTTATTCTTCACTGTGACTCTATTCAATTGACTATAATTGATGCACATCTGTAGTATGCCATCCTTCTTCTTAACAAACATCACTGGTGCTTCCCGCGGTGACACACTGGGTCGAATAAACCCTTTATCTAAAAGCTCTTATGACTGCACCTTCAATTCCTTCAGTTCAGTAAGAGTCATTCTGTATGGTGCTCTGGATATAGGAGCAATGCCAGGTATAACTTAAATAGATAACTCCACATCCATTTCAGGAGGGAGTCTAGGCAATTCCTCCGGAAACACATGTGGAAACTAGCAATTTACCAACTTCCTTCTTTGAATCAATTAAAAAAGCTAAATATGCTTCATATCTCTTCCTGAGAAGCTTCCGAGCTTGCATAGCAGATGTAACATCCCATTACTAATGGGAAGGGTCGAATAGTAATTTGGAATGGTTTATGAGTGCTTAGAATTGTCCTGATATGTTCATGAATACATATACAAGTGAATAGTGAATTTTGCACATATAAATGATTGTACATGCATTCATAAAATTTCCCGGTATATTTGTTAATAAATGTGATTGTTATGAAAAATGTGATTTGTGTGCTTGAAAATTGAGTTAGAGAG
>JANQBM010000005.1:43028249-43058811 GCA_025594535.1 Erythroxylum domingense | reverse complement strand
CTAAATTAAGCAGGAAAATTAAAAACAAACTCAAAAATTAACTAATTCAAGATTTAAATATTAAACTGATTGAGTTGATTTAGCTTATAATACATTAGGTATGACCATTATTCTAAATATGAACAAAAACTAAAGATTAATGAATAAAGTTGATAATGCACCACAAGAAAAATCTCGTTTTGTGATGAAAATTACCGATGAAAAATATAACCATTCCGTCAACTTTACCTACGAAAAGTAAATTTTTATTGCTAATTACCAACATAATGTGTTCCGTCAATAATATTCTGTCGATAATTTATTATCTTCTTATAGTGATGTATCTTATGGAAAGCAATTATGCCATACTAAATGAAAATATTTAAATCTGAGAATTGCGAGTCATATTATATTGTATTTACAGACAATTATAACAATTATAAAGGAATGATACGGATACTTCATACTTAACAGTCAACTTAAACTTTTATTTAGTAGTTGAAAATACTCTAGCTGGATATCATTATGTAAAATCAACTGCCCTACTTCAGAAGAGGACGAGACCGCACTTTGTAGGTTGGAGATTATGGAAAATGAGAGTCAGCTTTTTCAAGGGAAGTATCAAAGAAGCACCTCTTTTAACTTAATAATAAGAAAGTTTTGGAATGCTTGATTAGTCAATATTAAACATCGTGAAAAGCTCACCATGACTTTGTAAAAGAACGAATTGCTGTCTGTTGAGACTCAACTTTGATAGGGTATATTCAAAAGAAGTTCCTTCCTTCAAGTTCAATCCAAATGGCTGTTTAGAAGAAGATGATCATTTTCACTTGATTAAAACCAAGTCTTGATTAGCATATTTGATAAAATCTCCAAAGTCATAAACCCCATTTTGGTAAACATGCTAATACATTGAAATCTAGAAGTAATACACATCAAGAAACAAAGCAAAGCAGAGAAAAAACCATGGAAGACCTACCATTCTAGGGTTTTCCTTCTAGCTAATCTTGAAGAAGGCTAACAAATTCCTTAATCCCATCTCGGAGTAATTTCTTCTTGAAGGTGATAATTCAAGGAGTTCATGCTATGGTTTCAGAAGTAATATCCTAAAATTTGCACTTGAACCTACACTGACCAAAAAAAGCTGAAGCTTCACCACATAAATTAATCTATAGTGGCTGGCTAGTTGAAGAAGAGCTAAAGCTAGACAGATCTGTCCACGCAGTACTACTCCAGTACTGATCACTCCCTGGATAATTCATTCCCAGAAACTGCCTGGACAAGTTCATCTCCTGATTTTCCTCCATTTTCACTGGAGCCAACAGAGTTGCTCCAGAACTGGATATCTTTGGTCTCACTTGACTAGCTCCACCATAAGCTTGCGTTTGTTCAACACTACCTTCAAATGGATATAAACCTGAAGAAGACGTTGAATCTAACCCACCCAAGAAGGGAAATTGTTGATGTTGCAAACGCCATTGATCTAAACCTCCTACTGAGAGAAGTGAACTACCTGAACCACCACTTCCATCAAGACCAACACCAGCTAAACCATTCCCTATTTGAAAGCTCAGATCACTTGATCCTCCAACTGGAGCTGAAAGGCCACCGCCGTAATTTAAACCTATGTCACCGGTTGAAAAATCAGTGAGATGATGTAGAGGAGCCATGAACCTTAGTTGAGGAAGCTGAGGTCCAAGGCCTACTATATCGCTTGTTCCACTATTAGAAGAGACGGTGCTTGTAGAACCAGCGGAACAAGTTTGCCGGTCGCTGCTTACCGGAGACTTTGAGCTGCTTCCCCCTTTACTTCTCTTGTTCCTCCGGCAACCACCTCCAACTGGGACATTTCTTAGAGCACCCCCTCTGGTCCAGTACCTTCTACAGGTTTTGCAGAAGTGGCGAGGCTGTGAAAGACTGTAGTTGTTGAAATAACAAAACTTTGTGTTGCTTGATTCACATCTCGGACATTTTAATGCTACCTCTGGCATAGGTATGTTGGCCAACCGAGCTCGATCGGCCATTGAACCTGGCCTGATCGAACCTGCACCGCCAGTTCCATGAGGCTGTGGAGGAAGCAGTGGTGGTGGTGGTTGTGGAGGAAGAAGCTGACTGCTTGAACCAGAAGTTGCACCAACTTGGTGATGATTTGATTGCTGTAAAATCGAGCAAAAGTGATAATCAAATACCTGGTATATTCAAAACAAGATATATACAAACAAAAGCTAGAAGGAATATTTATCTTTTCAAAAATTTTCTGCTTTATAGACAAAAAAATCATACAAAAAACAAAAATTGAAGAACAACCCTTACTTGTTGAAAGTTGGCTGGATGAAGATAAGGTGGGATGGAAGGAAAAACCATAGTGCTTGAGCTTTCTCTTTTTGTAAAGTTTGATGGTGTGTGTTTATTTTCTGCTCTCTTTCTTTTGGGAGAGAATACAAGTGGAGAATCACATCAACAAGAAGGAGTCTTTTGTGCAGAGAGAGAGGTAGAGAAAGAAAGATAAGAAGATGGCAGTGGGATGAGAACCTAAGCTAACATAAAGCAAGGACCTTTATATATAAATATAAATATAAATATATATATTATGTATCAATTAATTATGCACAAACTATATAGTGCAACTCCATTTGTTTTTGTGTCTTTCTTTCTTAATTCATAAGCTTCCTTTCTGATTCTTTGTGTGCGGTGCTTAGATCGATTAATAACTAGTGGACTCCTACAAAAGCTTGCTTACTTAGTGAGGTGGTTACTTAGTGTATGCGTGAGAGAGATATAAAGTTGATTAGTTACTTAGTGTATGGTAGAGAGAGGTATAAAGATGATTAGTACTATAGAATGTGATAAACAATTTAAAGTGCATGTTATTTTATATTATTTTAACTAATACATTGGATCCAATCAAAACTATGAAATTAAACGACAAGTAGGAGTGGCCCAATGAGTTTCAACTCCTTACTTAAGTCTTTCATTTGTAGGAGGTCTTGAGTTCAAGTCATTAAGGGAAGGAAGAGGGAGAATTTTCTCTGTTGATGATCCTCTACTCTCCTGGAATGTTCCTTAGTCGGATCAATTGTAGACGTCTCGTTTCTAGCGGCAGTATGGGAGTGTAGAACTACTGGAAATCTGGGGTTGATGGAAACCTGATGCTGACTAGGGAAGTAGTGATTAATCAGCAACCGACCAATCAGTATGTGATGACTCCTTGTGCGCAGAAGTGTACAGGTTATGTAGGAACCTGAGAGACCTTGAAATTCTAAATTTATCTCTTTTAAGGCTATGGGAGTAGGGTATTAGGGGCTTAGTATTAGTCCAACAAAACTGGAATACCTAATGTATATAAAAAAAACTATAAAATTAAACGTGCATTGATTAGAAAGAAGAATAATGTAAGATACAAAATTAAGGAAAAAGATTAAGTATTTAATGATGAATTTAAAAATTAATATTTAGTAACTGAAAATAAAAAAGACCATAAACTTTAGAAAAATTATATTATGTTTAAAATTCTTGAAATTTTTTCAATTTTCTAAAAAACTCCTTATCTTAAATTTCGTTTAAAAATAATAATAAAATGTATGCAATATGAATAACAGACGTAAACTAATCAATTGTCACTAATATGATAACTCAACTCATTTCTTAAATTCAACTTAAATTAATAATTTAAGATAATTATGTTAAAATATTGATTTAATTAAAGTTTGATTCGAGTTTAAGAGTTGAGTTGAATTGTCATTTGATTAGTCAATGTTTAATATTAATATTGCGTGTGACTTATCGTTTTTTAATAAAGTTTAAAAGAAATAATTTTAAAAAAATTAAAAATAAAATTTGTGACTAGTTTTTAGTGGTATCATAAGTAATAAAAATAATATTTTAATAAAAAATTGAATTAAGGTACAATGAGAAAAAGAAATAATAGTTAAAAAGAAAAGGAGTGAGTCCATGTGTCCCCGACCGGATGAAACCTTTTCCCCGGTCTAGCCTGTTCCATTCCCCACTCTTTGCTTTACTTACTTTGCATGGGAATATATGTATGTGGCACATCATTGCTACCACCACTCACCATTTGATGCGCGTGATTTCCAGTCTCCACTTTCGTTTTGGTCAATAGTCAAGGTCCTTGATTAGTGATTAAGCAACTTTAATTGACTAATTAAGTGAGTTTTACTTATAAGTTAGAAACTTTTGTGTTGATCTACGAAGTTTCTTCGTTTTATTTGACCAATATCTATAATGTAACTAATATAATATTTTTATATAATAAATGTGCCTATATTATCATTTATTTACTTAATCAGTTTAGTCAGTTTAACTGTTGAAATTGTGAACTGTCTAATTTTTTGGTTTGGTTTTTAAATTTTTTTTCAACAACTCTTATTGTTAAAATTCTATAAGTTTATTAATTAATCAATTAATTTTTGTAAATTAAAAATTTTTATAAACTAAAATAAATTAATTAATTTTCATTTAATAATCTTTTTTAATTAAACTTCAATTTTTTCTATGAATAAAGACAATCTCATTTAATCATATTTAAATTATTTAATTTTATTTAATCTTTAGCTAATTTTATGACAATCTAATATCGGTTGAACCTTTTAAATCTTAACCCTTTTATCTTAACGATTTAACTTTTGGTCCGATTTTTAAAACATTGGTAAGGAATAAAATAGTTTATGTCAAGTTAGTAAGTATAACGTTAGTTAGACATAGACTATATGTTATAATGTTAAATATATTTCAATTTTTAATAAATTGCAATGAATAAGAAATAAATTAATTTATGATAAATAATTATACTATTTAGAGAAAGTTAAAGTAGTTGAATTTAACTAAAATTAAGATAATGTTCTATATTGTCAACATAAATCATTTTCACAATAAATCTTAATTTATTATGAAAAACCTAATCAAACATTAAGCAAGTTACACCACAAGAAAATCATAAATTATCGATGGAAAATTACTAATGAAAAAAATACCGCAGCTAATTAGAGACAGAAAATCAATATTTGTTAGTCTATAGTAAAAAATTCCATTTTGTGATGAACAAAATTTTTGTCGGTAAAGGTAGAGCGAAAATATCCTGACAAATTTTTCGACGGAATATAGCAACAAAAAAGTCATAACCGTCGATAAATTAGGCGGGAACGCTTGCTGTAATAAACCAACATCGAGAATTTACCGACGGATCCATGTTCCATTGGTGAATTTCCAACGGTATAACCTTTTCGTCGATAAATTTAAGCAAAAATGCTTGGTTTAATAATTAAGCATCGGGGTTTACCAACAGTAATGTATTCCATTGTGTTGGTAAACTTTCGACAGTCTAGTCACTCCGTTGTTGGCTTCAACTTAATCGTTTTAAATAAATCGAAAACGACGTCATTTAATACTAAACGACGTCATTTTTGTTCGGTGTTAAACCCATCCCGAACCTTCCCCCCCTCCTTTCTCCTCTATGTTTTCACCGTCTTTTCTCCTCGTCGAGGGTCATCATTATCGCTCATCCTTTTCTCCTCGCCGTAGCTCACCCATCAAGTGCATCATCGTCATCTTCCTTTAATCGTCAGTTAAGGTAACATTTTGTTCTTTGATTGTTTTTTACGACATCGATGAGTTTTGTTTGTTACTGTGTTTTGTGTACTCCTTTGATTGTCATCTTATTTTCTTTGTGTTGGTTATCTTCTTTGGTCGTCAGACACTCTAGCTCTGTCGTCTTCTTCCTTCACGTGCTTCAGTGACTTCTTATACGTGTCAGTTGAGGTAAGCGGGTTTTGTTATTTACTGAGTTTTTGTGTACTTGGTTTAATTTGGGTATTTTTTTGTGGTTTGAACCTCCGATTTGAACTTGCTGCATTTTTAATGTAAATGGCCTGCACCAATCGAAACTTGTTTATGGTATGAACTTCGGTTTGTGGCTTTAAATTTTAAGTATTGTTAATCTATATTTTATGTATTGTTGATCTAAACTGTTAGCTTTAAATTTGAAGTATTGTTAATCTTTATCATTAATACATTTTCTTATTGGTTGTGCTTGGTTGTTACATTCTTAAAGTTGGGTTTATCAATGAATTAATATAGGATGTGTTTGAATTATTTTTAGCTTCTACTAAATGCCTTAAGATAGTTTTTTCTTGTTTTTTGCTCTTTTGTAAAATGAGTGAAGGACTAAGAAAATCATAGTATCCTATTAGTGATCTTTTGTTATTTATAGAAGATGTTAAACTTCCTTTTCTGAATTTACATTAATCAAAACATCATCTAAACATATTAAAGAGCAGTAAGTTGAGAGTCTTGATTTTTAACAAATAAGCATGGGTCATAATTGAATGAGTAAAGTCAAAAGTTTTTAAGCTAGAAATAAACTCATTGTTCCATATGCTAAATTCAAAAACCTATCCAATTTGCAACTGTTGATATCTAATTGATCTAAAGGTTGGACTTTATGATTATCTAGAGCAATTAATAATTTGACTATGACAACTTTAACTTAGGAAAAACTATTAACATAATGAAAACCATGAATTTGATTGTACTCTTTGGTAACTATCCTAGCCTTGAATCTATCTATAGTTTTATTAATCTTAAGCTTGACTTTGTAAACCCTTTTAGGCCTAATAGTCCTATTTTCAATAGGGAATAAGGTTAACTTCAAAGTCAAATTCTGTTCAGAAGCATCCAATTCATTTGGCATAGCATAAATCTATTCAAGATGATTTCTGGCTTGCCTATAAGAAGTAGGTTCCTAGAATTTTGTCGCAATTGTTAAGAATGACATGTAAGTAGGAATAAAGTTATATGAGTGTAAGGATATGTGTTTGGTATGTGAGATGATGACTGTGGAGTACAATCCACTGTAAATGATTTTTGTGGAGATTGAAATGCATTATATACAAAATAATCCAATCATGCAGGAATTTTATATTCTTTTGAACTTTTTCTGATGGTGGTAAAGGTTAAAGGATTATAAGATAAAGAGGGTGAAGATGGAATAAAGGATAAATGAGGAGAGGAAGCATTATGTTCAATATTTTGAATATTATGTAAAGGAGAGTTATCTATAGATAATATGTAAATCTTTTGTGAAAGTGTCAACAGGTAGAGGGACTTCATAAGTTTTATAAATGCATTCCTTTTAAGGAAAATGATCTTTATAAAAAACTTGATCTCTAGATACAGTAATGTATTTAGATGCAATATCATAAATCTTGTAATTTTTTTAGGGGTTTTGAGAAACGTTAATATAGGATATTGGTTGAATTGTCTTGCAAATGGCATTATGGATTAAGAACTATGGTTTTGTTTATGTATCAATATAAGATGGGTTTGAATGTTAAACAGATATACTATGACATTACTGCATTTTTAGAGGTTCATATGGTCAATTAGTAACTTCATATAGGAAGCATTTTAACATTTTTATAGTTGCAAAATTTTCATTTTACATATGCTTAATATTAGGTGTTGCATCAATCATTTATGCTAATACGAGAATATATAGCATGATTATGAGTAAATTTGTTAAATTTTTAGGTTTTTAAATCATGATGAGATGATCTAAGTCCATAAACTACTATAAGAAAACACTTAACTAAAGTTACAATATAAAGATTATTTATTTCAAAGCTTTTGATTCTATCAATTGCAACTTCTTCTAGCTTTTAGGATTTCCTATCTAGCTTACTTTAGGATTTCCTATCTAATTTTTTTTATAAAATGTGAGAAATTGAAGATGTACAACATATCATTTAAGGATGATCTTTTGTTTTCATGTACAGTTAACCATAAAATGTCTTTTTGTGTGCTAGGTCTAATGACATAGTCATTGATGAGTTTTTATGTTCTTCTTTAATAGTCTAACTATTTATGTTTGGGTTATGTTTGAATCATTGATGAGTAGATGTCTGATTACATAAGCATTTATTGTATGTGGAATGAGTTTGAGATCATATGAATGATTTGAGGCCTAGTAAAACTCTAGGATGGTATATAGGTTGGAAACCCATAATATAGCTCCTATAAGACTTATCGGTGAAACAATGCTATGTACCATAATTTTGAAATCAATTGTAAGTGATTATTCGATCGATTAATACTTCAACTTCGAGGTGATTAATACAAACTTAGTATTAACACAAGGAATTAATAGGTTGGAAACTTGTGATGCAACTCCCATGAGGCTTATCGGTGAAAAATTCCACGAGCTTAGGAGTCACAGCGAGAACTTGTTTTCTTGATTCACAAGTGTAAACAATGCCACATACTATAGTTTTGAAATCAATCATAAGTGATTAATTCGATTAATTAATATTTCAACTTCGATGTGATTGATGCAAACTTAATATTAACATAAGAAATTAATACATTTTATAGACAAGACAATTCTTTCCATAATAAACCCCTAGGACGGTATATAGGCTGGAAACCCGTGATGTAGTTCCCGTGAGACTTATCGATGAAAAATTCAACGAGCCTAGGAGTCACAGCGAGAACTTGTTTTCTTGATTCACGGGAGTAAACAAGGTCATGTACTATAGTTTTGAAATCAATTGTAGGTAATTAATTGAATCGATTAATACTTCAACTTCAATGTAATTAATGTAAACTTACAGCCTGTTTGGTTCAAGGAATGGAATAGATAAGGAATAGAATAGTTATTCTTAGGAATAGAAAAGATGAGGAATATAGTAGAATAGGTATTATTTTATTTGGTTCAAAAAATAGAATAGATAAGAATTTCTATGTCAATGTTTGGTTTGAAAATATAAGTTTGGAATGAAAAAGAAATAACCACCAAAAAGATTATATTATTATTATTATTATTATTATTATTATTATTATTATTATTATTATTATTATTATTATTATTGCTACTGTTATTATTATTGTTATTATTCTTATTAATTATTATTATCATTTTACTTATTATTATTATTATTATTTTACTTATTATTATTCTTATTATTATTAATTATTGTTATTTTTATTATTTTTATACTTATTATTAGTCTTATTATTATTATTTTATTGTTATAATTAACTATAAGCATTATGTTGCTGGCTATAGTTAAAATTACTTCTTCGTCTTCCTTGACCATATAGTAAGACTTGTAAAATACTCATAAATAGATTTATCATATTGTGATGATGATCGTTAAAAGTCACATGAGCTGATGAGCAACTTATTTTACCGATTAAATCACCCCTATTATTCCCTTTTATTCTTTATATAACATCTATAACTTAGCATTCATAAAATCTTCGGAAACTAATTGGCACAATAGCCTTTACCTACAAGAATTTGGAGTAAAAAAAGAAAAGAATGGCATAACAGTTTTGAGGTTAATCATTGATATGAGGATGCAACGTAGAAAAGTCTACGTTAACTGCTCCAGAATGCCCAGACAATGCCAATATTTGCTCTCCAAAGCCTCTATGCCAAATGTACACATGCAATCAGAAATGTACCTTCAAATCCTCACTAGGTGAAGCAACAACCATCGACACCATTCCAACAATACTTTATATCTGGAAAGTATTGTGACAGACATAAACAAAATTATCATTGCTTAATAGATGAAAGGCATCAAATGCACTAACCATCGACTTAAAAAGGTTTAGAGAAATGACTCGGGAAGCTATTCAACTAGAAGTCTGCAGAAAAGCTAATATTTCAATTTTTATAAGGGAGCTGCTCATTACACAATAAAGCAGTGTAATACATAGTATCAACTCTTTTGACAAAGCAAGTTTCATCACTTAATGCAATATATTACGTAACTTCTGCTGCATAATTTCAACATTATCTTAATTTATGAACTATGCATTCTTACCATATGTTGAATATGAAGATAATACAATTATGTATGCAGAAGCTCTCTTGATGGAGTCCTAGAATAGTCAAGTAAAATGCCTCAACTGTTGAAGAAAACACAAGCATTGTCTTTGGATTACTCACCCTATAGTCTAGGCACCTCCAGTTACAATTTTAAGTACTACTTTTTAGTTCCAAATATACTAAACTACTTAGTCAGGTTTTAATTTTGATTGTTGCAAAAAATTCATTGAAGTGCATTACTATGCAAACTATGTGTGAGGTTTAAAAATATCCAAGCTATTGTATTTCAAGTATTATGGTGGTGGTGTTATTGTCAAGTTTTGTGGTTACTGTAATATTGGATGATAAGGGTGATTGTGATATTTCTTCCATCTTAGACTGTTTTCATAATAAATTTACTCAAGCTTTGCTAATACAGTCCGGTTGCCAGTTGGTTACGATAAATAAATTTCTTAATTGGTCTCTGTTCATTATGGATGTACCCCACTCCCTCCCAGCCCTAGGGGAACCCTCAAACTAACTATATCAAATTGTCAACAACTTCCAACTGTTGCAAAATATTGTAGAAGAACCCTTTATCTGCATTCTAAACTATAGGACTTTCAAAGTTAACAAACAGTAGCAAATCATTTACTAGAAAGAAAAAATGTTCAAAACCAAGAAACTCAAAAAATTGCATGAGACAAACATCAATGAAAAATCCTACCAAATTTCAAGAGAAAAGTATTCAATAATCAAACTTGCAGATAATCAAACATTTTTAAAGAAACTTATGATTTTTAACTGATAAAAGAAATGCTCGGGTGAAATATTTAACTTTGAGAACACAGTTAAAAAATTTCAACTTCTTTACACCAATCATTCAATAATCAAACAAAGAACTTAAACGAAATGCATTTTCCATCAACTCGAAAACAGAAGAAAGAAAGAGAGATATCGAACTTACAAAGATGAACAAAACCCATCAACAAAACCTAATCCCTCACCCAATCGAAACAAAACACAAACATAACTCTATCGTCAAAACCCCTCACCCAATTGAAACCCATCGATAAAAACCCATCACCCAATCGAAACAATAGGAATAACTTACCCAGAAGAGAAGAAAAATGGTATAAGGCTGGGTTGACTTCAACAGAGAGTGAATCTAGAGAAGAGAATCATGAAATTGAAAAAGTTAAAGAAGTTTCGGGAGGGAGGCTCGAAGAAATGGAAGATGTGTAAGAAGTTTAGGGAGGCTTAAACGTGAGGAGAAATTTGTCTTCCACAAAAATCGTTATGCTTGGAATAGAAAAAAATAGGTATATGTCGTTTTTATCTATTCCTCAAAATATCAGAATATCTATTCTTGATGATTACTTATTCTCAGAATAGTTTCTAACCAAACGCAAGGAATATGTTAGGAATAGAATAATTATTCCCATAAACCAAACATCCCATTAGTATTAATATAACGAATTAATACGTTTTATAGACAAGACAATTCTTTCTATAATAAACCCCTAGGACGGTATATAGGCTGGAAACCTATGATGTAGCTTCTGTGAGGTGCATCGGTGAAAAATTCCATGAGCTTAGGAGTCATAGCGAGAACTTGTTTTCTTGATTTACAGGTGTAAACAATACCACATATCATAGTTCTGAAATCAATTGTAGGTGATTAATTCGATCGATTAATACTTCAACTTCGATGTAATTGATACAAACCTAGTATTAACACAACGAATTAATACATTTTATAGACAAGACAATTCGTTCCATAATAAACCCCTATGATGGTATATAGGCTGGAAACCCGTGATTTAGCTCCCATGAGGCTGATCGGTGAAAATTTTTACGAGCCTAAGAATCACAGTGAGAACTTGTATTCTTGATTCACAGGTGTAGACAATGCCACTACTATAGTTTTGAAATCAATTGTAGGTGATTAATATGATCGATTAATACTTCAACTTCGATGTGATTAATGCAAACTTAATATTAACACAAGGAATTAATATGTTTTATAGACAAGATAATTCTTTCCATAATAAACTCTTAGGATAGTATATAGGCTAGAAACACGTGATATAGCTCCCGTGAGGCTTATCGGAGAAAATTTTCACAAGCCCAGGAGTCATAGCGAGAACTTGTTTTCTTAATTCACAGGTGTAAATAATGCCACGTACCATAGTTTTGAAATCAATTGTAGGTGATTAGTTTGATCGATTAATACTTCAACTTCAATGTGATTAATGCAAACTTAGTATTAACACAAGGAATTATATGTTTTATAGACAAGACAATTCTTTCCATAATAAACTCCTAGGACGGTATATAGGTTGGAACACGTAATGCAACTCCCTTGAGGCTTATCGGTGAAAAATTTCACGAGCCTAGGAGTCACAGTGAGAACTTGTTTTCTTGATTTATAAGTGTAAAAAATGCCAAGTACCATAGTTTTGATATCAATTGTAGGTGATTAATTCAATTGTTCCATAGTTAAGGGATGTTGTGTAAAGTTTAGATCTGTAAACTTTGGGGAACATGAAAGATACTAACTATGGAATCACTGTTTGAAATTAATAAGTTTGCAAACACATTTGTTTCCTTCCTATTGATGAAGTGAATGGGCATTTGTTGAGAAAAGGGTTTGTCCCAGATTATTTTGAGTGGACACGACATGGGGAACTATTGATTTATAGCACCTCAAGGGGTAATGAAGTACAATCGCCAGTGAACTTAAATAAGTTTGAAGGGAGGATTGGATTTAGAACAAATAATTTGGATGCAAATGAAAATTCTTATGTGCAAATAGTTTATGATGCAGTTGGTTATACCTTTTTGGAAAATATAGAAAATCTTGAAAAAGAACCAAATCCACATGAAAAATAGTTTTTTTTACTTACTACACTTAAATGACCAAGAATTATGACCAAATTGTGAGACAATGACTTAATTGTCTTCAATTGCTCGAATATTAAATATAAATTCTGAAGGGCATGTTTATGATCGTAGTTTTGATAAAATTCTTAGATGTTATAATGAATCATTGCCTTCTAATCATACAATGGTTGATAGTTTTTACAATATGAAGAAACTTATTAGGCATTTTGGTTACCTTGTTGAAAAGATTAATTGTTGCAAATTGGCATGTATGTTGTATTAGGGAGATGATGTAGAATTACAAGAGTGCAAATTTTGTAGTCAATCTAGGTTCAAGCCTAGAAAGCGTTCTATGAAATATAAATTAGTACCCTAGAAGCGAATGTATTATTTCCTGCTAACTTCGAGACTTTAAAGACTATATGCTTCTAATATTACTGCATCTCACATGAGATAACATAATGAACACGAACAGGAAGATGGAATAATGAGTCATCCATTAGATGCAATGACATGGAAATATTTCAATGACACCCATTATGAGTTTGTAGCTGAAAGCCGAAATTTTAGGTTGGGATTATCGACGAATAGATTCCAATTTTTTGGTCAATCCAGCCAGCAATATTCATCATGACCAATCATAATTACTCCTATAATTTGCCTCCATGGATGTGTATGAAAAAGATATATATATTCTTGATAGTGATTATGTCAGAGCCTACAAATCCATAGTATAAAATTGATATATTCTTACAACTATTGATATATAAATTGCAGCATCTTTGGGAATATAGTATTGAGACATATGATGTGTCTCTAAAATAAAATTTTGTGTTGAGAACAGCTTTGATATGGACCATTAGTAATTTTTTAGCATATGCCATATTTTCTAGAAGGAGCACAACGGGAAAATTGACTTGTCCTTATTGTGGCAATGATTCTGATGCGTTTTATCTTCTAAATAAGGGCAAAATATGTTAGTTTGACAACCACAAAAAATTTCTTCCTCCAGATCATCCATTTACACACAATAAACAAAAGTTTATTAAGAATAGGATGGTAAAAACACCTCCTCCCTCTCACAAAGTTGGTGAAACATATTGCAGGAGATTGAGAAAGTAGGCTTGCTGAAAGTTACAGAATTTAAATATGATGAAATTAATACAAGCATTAGTAAAAACTTTGGTTGGAGAAAACGAAGCAACTTTTAGGGATTGCCATATTGGAAAACTAATTTGATAGGTCATAATCTAGATATGATGCATATTGAAAAAATATTTTTGACAATTTGTTTAATACCATAATGAACATTGAAGGGAGGACAAAAAATAATGCAAAATCACGAGCTAATTTGAAACTTTTTTGGAGAAGGAATAAGTTACATAAAGATCTTCGCACTGGTAAATATCCGAAAGTATGTTACACTTTGGACAAAAAATAAAAGGAAATATTGTGTGAATGGTTGAAAAGTCTAAAGTTTCTCGATAGTTATGTTTCGAATTTGGCAAGGTGTGTGGACATGAGGAAGTACAAATTATTTGGGATGAAAAGTCACAATTGTCATGTGTTTATACAAAGGCTAATTTCAATTGCATTTTGGAAGTTGCTACTAAATAAAGTTTGGGAAGTAATAACATAATTAAGTTTATTTTTCAAAAGCTTAACATCATCTGAAATCAAGTTGACTGAAATAGAAAAAGTAGAAAGGAAAATTTCAGTAATTTTGTGCAAGTTAGAAGGGATTTTTCCTCCAAGCTTCTTTGACTATATGAAGCATCTACCTGTGCATTTAGCACAGGAGGCTAAACTAGCTGTTACAGTTCAATATCGATGGATGTATCCATTTGAGAGGTAACTCAACAAAAATGATTGTAATTGAAATAATAACATATTTTAATAACTAAATTGGTATAACGTTATTCGCTAATATAGGTATTTGCATCACTTGAAGAAAAATGTCAAAAACAAAGCTAGAATTGGAGGTTCGATATGTAATACTTATTTAGTGGAGGAAGCTAGTGCATTTTGTTCACATTATTTTGAGCTGCATGTTCATACAAGAGAAAGAAAAGTTCCTCGTAATGACGATGGGGGAGGAACGAGTGATGCTGATGGTAACTTATCCATTTGCACATATCCTAGACGAACAAACATATGGACGTTCAATAAGAATGTTAACAGGGGAAGAAATTGAGGCTGTCCATGTTTACATTTTATTGAATTGTCAAGAGGTTGAACCTTTCGTACAGTAATTTGAAATTGATTATTTGGGTTTTGAAATTTAGTGTTATTCATAATTGAAATAATTATATTATTTTTAAATTATACGAGAAATTGTTACGCGAGCTAATGTCCGACAAAACACAGGATGATATCAATAAAAAAGTTGGAAGACACTTTCCTCGATGGTTCGAGAAATATGTAAGTTTTCACTTACAAATATTGAAATGATTGAATTATAAGATTTAAGTGTTCAAATGACATTATATTGTTTAATATGATAATTTCTTTTATATAGGCCTTAGAAAATTCAATAGAGAACAAGTTCATATATGATCTTGCAAAGGGACCTTTGTGAACTGTCAAATCGTATTCGGTGTATTTCATTAGTGGACACAGGGCCATTACTATCGTTTTAGAGGCCCTAGGCGAAATAAAAAAAGGGCCCCAATAAATCGACAATATACAAACATGTAAACATAAATGACTTAATTTATGAAAAAAAATTTCTCCATGCATTTCTAGATGCAAAATCATTAATAATATTATCAAGATCAATATTATCCAACATATCCTTCTCAATACATAACATATGTAGCCTTTCTTGTGACATTGATGACCTCAAGTAGGTTTTTAATAATTTTAACTTTAAAAAACTTCTCTCAGCTGATGCTACAGTCACAGGTATAGTCAATAGAATTCGATAAGCAATTGAAACTGAAAAATCGTGGGGGTAGTAGTTTCGCAAATTTTTCAAATTTATGTGGTCGTCTCTGGCACAAATAAAAACAAAAAATAATAAAAAAATAACAGATGACATCAGAAATTTGGTAACGCAGTTTAGCACTCTTTGCCTACGTCTGCGGGGCCTTCACCCAAATTAATTTTTTCACCGAAGTAAAATAGATTTACCCAAGGCTTTACTGAGTCGACACCACTCAACCTTGATATTATCTCTTAACCTCACTTTTCGTGAAAGATTTTCACTCCCGATAACACGATTAACTAGTGTGAACCATAACAGAGGATTTTTCTCAACAATCTTATAACTGAAGAATAATAAATAAATGACTCAAGTGATTAAACAGAATTTAAAATAAATAAAAACTCTTGAGAAAGAGACAAGAATAACTTCCCAAATTTTTCTGCACTCCACTGCTGCAAAATTGATTCACGCAAGAACCAAAAGTCAATCACGACTACACCAAAAAAATAATCAACAACACCCTAGTAGCTAGTTCACCAACGTAGACACATCCAACAAGATAATCTCATCATTAACGAAGCTTCAGTTGAAGAGCCACCCACGCATGTGTAAAACCTACACCAAACAATCACATTTCACACTCACACCATAAACCGTAGCTCTGATATCTTTTTACCCAAGCTGCAACTTTGTATTTTTTTAGCAAAAATATGACTCTTCCAAGACTAACATCACACACACGTATAAGCATGAGCAAGAATCCTTCCAGTCATGTATTAATCCAACATCCAATATTAAACACCTAAACCAACAACAAACCACACACCCACAAAAGCACTCACACAGCCTACTCCATACACGCCATCAATCACTCTCTCTACTCACTGCCAATCAACCGTAGATTCTTGCTATTTTTTTTCACTCAATCAAAGTAGCTACGTGTGTTTCCAGGAGGATTTTTTTAATTTACCAAGAAACTTACAAAAATGTCCTTAACCCTTCAGCCACAATTTTATGCAGAACAACTTCATTCACATCCAAAGACTTCCAACCATGCCCCTATTTCTCCATTATACACGTAAATCAATTTTATTCAAACTATAATTTTCTTCAATATCCTTTATCAAATACCCGTATATTCAAGATAGAATTATATTCTATCTAAAATATTATCCAACTAGGTTTTTTCCAATTTAAAGAAATATGCCAAAATAAAATAAAATAGATATAGTTAACATATATCTAACAGAAACATTTGGATAACAATCTACAGCTTTAATTCTAAAATTTCAACTGATGACATTAACTCATTTGGCAAAGTCATTTGCAACACTTTTAATTCAGAAAAAAATATCATCTAAATCCACACCTGATACATTATCATGAGAAAAAGTCGTTGTAAAATTAGTGCAACATTCTCTTAATTCATTATCATCCAATGATCTCAACTTCTTTGAATCAAATAAGAATCTAAAAATGTTATCAAATTTTGTTAATTGTTCAAATCTATTTTTCAATGAAGCAATTGCCATATTCCCAACAACTAATAGAATCATAACATGTTTAATAGAATTATACGCATTTTTATAATAAAAGAAACCATTTATGTAGTCTTTGAATTGAGAAAGTTAAATTACTTTATTTAGTCATATTATCACTAAACTTATGTGAACTCTACAAGAACACAAATCCAACGATTATTACATTACTTGTGGCAAAGTATAATGAAAATTACAATTACAAAAATTAAATTATTTATTAATATTAAATTATTTTTATAAATAATAAGTAATCTAAAAATAAAAAAGGAGAAACACAAATAAATACAATATCATTTAATATTAATGTTATGATTTAAAATGCTAATATAATGTCCACGTTAATGACAAATTACAAATTAATTATAACATATTCAAATATTTATCAATTTAAAAATACATTAAAATAAGAAACTTTACTTCACCTTTAAATTACACTCGGAACTTAGAAAACAAAATCGTGAAAAAATTTTGCTGCCAATTTTTGAGTTGAAGTATCTTAGATGCATATATTGATGAAAATATAAAAATTAGAGGGTAAAAATACACATAAATTCTTCAAAACTATTTATAATTGTCATAAGTTAACGTTACAATTCAGAATGAGTTGTAAATTTGTAATAATGCAAGGGAGGACATGGCTTTCAAGGGGGGGTGCCTTTTTGTATTAACTGAAGAATAGATTTGTTCAAGATAATAATAGAGGAGAAGTAATACAGGTCATCATGCAAATCCAATCTAAGAGGGGGGCCCTTTTATTAATAGGCCCTGGGTAGGTGCCCTGCCTGCCCCTGCCCAGGGCCGACACTGAATGAATACAAATATCATACAGAATATCATGATCATAGCATGACAACAATAAATAGTGGAGTTTGCATATAGGAAGAATTGATGGATTACTATGGTAAAATTATTAAGATACTTGAAATTGAGTACTCTGTATTGCCAATAAATTGAAGTATGATATTTAAGTATGACTGGTTTGATCCAACTCTAAATGTTAGTACAAAAGTGCATAGCTGATACAATCTAGTTGAAATCAACAAGCGAAGAAGATTTAGACAATTTGAACCTTTCGTGTTGGCAATGCAAGCGATCCAGGTGTATTATGTCCCTTTTCCTAGCTTACGACGAGATAAGTTAGATTAGTTGGTCGTTTACAAAGTTAAACCTAGAGGTATTTTTGAATCACGTGGAAAAGGAGAATAAAGAATTGAAAGTGAAGCGTTTCAGGAAGATGTTTATGAAATAAATGCACCTGTCATATATGACGATAATGAATCTTTGAACGATCCATCTAATGAATATGTTGAAATTTTATTTACAGCGAATAAGGATGACCAGAGATCTGAAGAGGAGCCTGAATTTGATTTACAATTAAGTGGTGATAGCGATTAATTTATGTTTGTAATTGAATATTATATTCAACAAATCAATTATTTCCTTTTCAATATATTGTATAAAATATTGAATTCAAATTGTTATATTTCTAGAAAATTTAATCAAATATTAATTTTAGGATGAAATATGTCACCAAAGAGAAAACAGGATATAATTTGACCAAAGTTCAGACCCCAATTCGAAGCTGCTTACTATCCAAGTGAAGCATCACATTCTGCAACTGGAACTTCACCTTCTCTCCCTCCAACTACTACAATTGCAGATGAGGCATTACCTTCCGTACCTATTATTACACCATCCACCACCCCTACATCATCCAGTGCCCTTATATCGACAGAGATATTAGGGGTAAATAATGCGAATGAAGAAGGTGGCCGTCAGCTTGGAGCTAAAGGATCTGATGGAAGAACTTACATCACAATCAATAATCTATAAGTGAAAATACATGAAACACATATGTTTATAATTAAGTTATAGGTTTAAATTTTAAAAATGGTATAAAATTATTTATTTTTATAGTAGGTTGATTATGTCTAGACCGTGCTCAAAAAATATGACATCCAAATTCAAGAAGAAAATTGATCCTGAGGGTTATGTATAGAAAATATCTCTCAGGCCATAAAAGAATTTTCCTATCAAGAGTTTGAGGCACCAAAAAAATATTATTTTCTTTTTTAATTGATTTTTATACATTGACTAGATAAATATTATTACGTTATAAGTATTTATCGAATTTTTTCCTTTTTTTTTCAGAAAGAATTTTTTGGAATTCTGAATTTGACGCGATCATTTATAAAGTTTGAGAGAGACAAGCACGTACACATTATCAGGACTTTGTTGGTGCGATATACAAGGCTGGTGTATGACCGCCTTATATTTCTGAACAAATATAGAGTCGTTGGCAGCAGTATTGGATATCACTTGAGGCAATATTCATTTCAGAGCGTAATTTTACCAACAGACGTGGAGGATCGGGAGGAGAGAGTCTTTCCGTACATACAGGAGAATCTATTACCCACCACGAGCATGCAGAGAAACTTGTAAATATCTACACTTTACATTTATATTATGATTTTTTACTTTGCTGTATTTCAATTTAATTTGATATATGAATTTTGGAATGAAAATATGTGTATTATGGAGAAGGATAATGTTATAAATATCTGGTGCTATATATAACATTTTATTCTTATGCATGAAAACTCTATAGGCATGAGACCTATACCCTGTTAGCTTTTTTTGCGCACTCACAATAAGAAACATGACGATGTGACATTCGTCAACACCCAATGTAGAGAACTAAATGTATATGAAATTTATGATTTAATATTAATGCTTAATAATTATCACGTACTAATATAAAGTATAAACATTACCTTCTGATATGACCAAATACAATAAAGCATTCAACGACAGTCTCAGTAGTCTAAAGATGTTAATGAGACTCAAACATGTTTTTATGCAGTGGGTGGTAAGGATCATCGTGGAAGGATATTCGGCTTAGGTTCATTTGCGAACACATGTTATTCACAATCCTCTACGTTCAGTATAGCTGTATTTAGTAGGCAGTCCACAAATAATGAAGTCCACGAGCTTCAGAGCACAGTGCAAACATTGGCAACTCAGTTGCAACAATCGATGGAATATATAGCTCAGCTTCGTAATGAAATAGAAGAGTTAAAAGGGAGGGTAGCACCTCATCGCAACAATCAGAGCATCCTCAGACCGCAGTCACCAAATCAATAGTGTACTTGTAGTCATTTCATTTGAATTGCAAATACTTATTATATACAATTTAATATTTTTATTATCAATTAAGATAATTTTAACTTTATATCATCAATCAAGTTTCTGTTTAAACAAATTAAATATATAAACAAATCAAAATATTATGTAGAGATAATTCATAACTGTTTAAATTATGCATCAACCATAAGATCATCAAATAAAATTTAATGACGAGATATTTTTTTTAATTTTTCGGTTAATTTACCAACAAAAAAACAAAAGTGCGTCAGTAAAATCAATTCTATTTATCGATGGAAAACAACAAACAGTTGGTAATATTGAAATTAAGTAATAGAAGGATTAACCAATTCCGTCACCAAATTTACCGATAGGATTTGCCGCAGAATAACCGTTGGTATACTCACCGAGGGAACAAACATAACTATCGGTAATGTTGTAATAAACTTACCGACGAAATAACCAATAATGTCTGTAAATCTACCGACGAACAAATTTTGACTTTCGAAAATTTACCGATGGTCAACTGCACAAATAACCATCAGTATATTCACCGACGGTTACATAACATTCTGTTATTCGTCGAAATTATTACCTACAATCGTTTCTATGACGCCTTGGTCCGTCGATAAATTTCATTACTAACCTGACTTATCGACGGAATCCGTCACTAAACTACATTTTTCTTGTAGTGTTAGTTATTTACATATATTGAGTAAATGCAAATTTTGAGTTTAAATAAAATAAAATAAATAAATTTTAAATTAATTTATTCATCTATTCAACAACATACATTCATATTACAACATGCATATTTAATAATTTGTGACTATTTTATTTCAAACTTTGTATCATAGTAGCCCTTATGTAAAATCATAAAAACTTGAATCAATATCAATTTTTTTACATATGTTGTTAATAAAAATTTTAAAAAAATTTAAAAATATCTAATAATAAATTTGATATATTAAAAAGTATAATAATAACTTAAACTTTCACTCTTTTTACAGGAAATTATATGTCTAATTATTAATTATAATATACGCTTTCAAGGAAGAAGTAAGAAATTTAAAAGACTTACTTTGAAAATGTAATATAATTCTTATAATGCATAAATATGGAAAATAGTTATACTAATTATTGAAAAGATATTTATTGAATTCAATTTCAATTTTTATAATAGATGTTGTTAAAAATTAAGTTCACTTTTTTTATATTACATATATATAAAGAATAGTTATAATAAACTTATTATAAGTCTATATGTTTGATAAATATGACAATTTTTTCATAAATGCACATTGAAGATATTTTTTATTTCTGCTTCAGATTTTATTAATGATTAAAAACTCAATTGATTCAACTAGTTTAACCTTGAAAACTTTGAACTAATCAACTTTTTATTTCGATTTAGTTTAATAACCCTTATTGTTAAAATATCAATCAATTTATTAATTAATCGGTTTATTTCAAAAATTAATTAATGTTTATAAATTAAAATAATTAATTAATTTTTATTTAATAATCTCCTTTTAATTAAACTTCAAATTCTTAATTTTTAACTAATTTTATGACATTTAATATTGGTTGAACCTTTTAAACTTTAAACTTCTTATCTTACCAGTTTAACTTTCAGTCCAGTTTTTAAAACATTTGTTTTTAACTTTTTATAATATATGTTCATTTATTAAAAAAAATATTCACCTTAATATGAGATGCGCATATATTTTTATGACAAAGAGTTTTTAATTTTTAAACAGTGATATATTATGATTAATAAAGAGATATTTTATAATTCTTATAGATAAGTGTATAAATGTTAAATATTGTTTACATATGCATTATGTAAATATGAAAATTAATGAATAAGTTTAAATTTGTTCAGTTGATGTTGATTCCATTTGATATATACATAAAATTAGTAATAACGTATAAATTAACTCTAGTACAAATTTAAATTAATATCTAAAAAATCAAAATCACTTTTTAAAATCATATTGATTTTATAAATTTTATATTATGTTTTAATTGTTATAATAAAGATTCAATAATTTACTAATTTAGCATTTTTTTAAACGGAGGAACTCACTGTCGCTACCCTTTAGATGCGCACTGAATAAATTTTCGGATTAACGTAATAGTCTGTAAATCATGTCAATCGGGTACTTCGTACTAAATATGTCCTATAAAACAAGTTCGATCGAGAGAATGTATGTAGAAGGAATCAAACACAATACCTTTTGGTCTCATGCTCCCTACCCAACCAACTCGACCATCCTAAGGGACTATATTATTTACTTTTAACATGTAAAACAAATTTCTAATCAAAATTGTAAAGAACTCAAATGTTGTATGAATGATTAAATTAATCTTTATGTCATTAAATAATATGTTTTTGTTATGCAATATTAAGAAAATATAAAATATCTGTCAATTATAAATTTTTACTTATATATTAATTATTTATTATAAATTAGATAAATGATATTTAACATGGACACAATCGCAAAAAAAGTCATAAAAATACAAATATTGAACCATTAACTGTCTTTGATAATTTTAAATTAATCTTGACTTTATAAAAAAATATTTATTTTCTTATAATTTTTTAAAAATTAGAATTATTTATTAACACGAAATAAAATTTTAATTTTATATGGTATTTCACAAATTTCATATTTTAAAATTTTAACGAGTTAATAATATAGAATTACATACTCATTTTAACACTAAATTCTTATCATCCAAAATATTCTAAGAGTTGAATATTATTGAAGACTTTTGAACCTAAGACCATTCAATTACTTAATAAGTGATGACAATAAGTCGAGCTTGACACGACAGTTTCTGCCCAAGCTTAAGGTTCAATCGTGTCTAAAACAACCCCACTCAATCTGATTTTTTTAAAAATTAAAAATATAAAATAAAGTGGCTTTTTGCAAAATGACATTTTTTCTTATACTTGTCGAATCTCGGGCTAGGTCGGGCTTGGATAGTTTGAGCTCAAGCTAAGCCTGATGCTCGATATTTAAAAAAATCGAGCCTAAGGCTCTATATAATTTCTAAGTTCGACTTTTAAAACATCATAATGGTTTAATTTTTTGTCCGAATGTTAAAACATTGTTAAATATAATTGGTTGGTCCAAAAGAAAAGGAAAAATATCACCTAATTCTCCAAAATCAACTTGAATTATGTTTTCGTTAGGCTATGAAGGCTGGATCAGTGGAGGTATTACTTAAATCAATTCAAACACCAATTTACACCTAAATGAAAAGAAAACCAGCTGACGCAAAGGTCTTGTCTTTTATAGGTTTTGGTCAGAAGGAAGGACAAGTCTAAACCGACAAGTGAGTTCATGTCATTGTTCACCTGCCCCATCCTTACGGCACCTTTAATGGATTCGTGATAAGGAAAACAATGGATTCATGAAAAGTTCCTCCCACCAGAACAGCCGGGTCAATTTTTGTCTGATTCAAAACTCAAAAATGCAGAAATCTCGAATTGACTGACTCGAAATCATTTTGACCCTTCTGAACTCAAGCCAGTCAACTCGGGGTTTAGGCGTTGACGTCAAGCAAGGCTGAGTTCGGACCGAAATGCCAACCCGAATGCCAGCGTCCATGGTGCTGCTTGTGTAGGCAATCACCTAGTGAAAGTATTTACCGATTTGTATGTGGGAAAGAATGCGGTATTATGTGTGCATAACTATTTACACTGCTTAGACCTGAAATTTTCAGAATCAAGAAGTTTTACAACAAGTTTCTCCAGCCTCCTTGAGTTTGTACTTGGCTTTACAGCACTTGGACTCCCAAAAAAAACACAGGGATCTTTACCAAAAGCAGAGTTTCCTATACACCAACCACCTGGAGTAAACCTTCCCTCTGATCTCTTTAATATCTCTTCATCAATCTTTCTGAGAACATGATGGTCCTTTGCGAACACACGAGCAAAAGGAGCACCATTCTCTACCATGTCTTCAAAATGCTCCAAAGTTAAATTTATTGGGTTATGCTTTGGAGGATTATCCCACCTTATGTAACGCAAATCATGATTAACAGTAGTATTCTGGTAATCCTTATGGTTGCAGATAACAGTATGGAAATAACCCTCTTGGGATGACAGGAAGTTTGTATAATACATGAGAAGAGTACGAGGAAGATTATCCCATCCCCAGACACAGAGTTCAAGAAATGACTTGGACAGCATTACCCATTCAGAACCTGGAAGAACATAGTTTATGCGTGTTTGTTAGAAAAACAGCGACAACAACCAAGTGGAAGTCCCACTGATGCATGAGGTCTGGAAAAGCCCAGTAATAGCAGACAGTCTTACCCCATTCTAACATGTTTGTCGGAACAGAAATGGAAATTAAGCAATGTGATGTCTCCATATTTCATATAATACAGAAAACTAGCTAAAAATAGAAGTCTTGACTGAAACTTTCACATGACAGTATTTTTATAGCATTTCAAGCTTCACATCTAAGTTCAGAGGTTAATGTCAATTTTAAATCATCTTCTTTTCCTAAAAAATCTTTTCACCTTAGAACTTTAACCGCTAGGACGTAGCCCTTACAATTAAACAAAAACAGCAACCTCAGGAAATTCGAGTACCAGTAATAAACTGGCATAAAACAGAAGATCAAGGCAAAATGATGACAATAATGCAAAGATAAGTGAGTTTCATACCCATAAACAATTTGAAAGAAGCAGGAAGTGATCGTTTCTCTTTAGCCCAAAATACACCAGATTTCTTTGAGTGATACAAGCCTGGATCTATGATGATAGGTCTTGCTCTCTGGTGCCTGGAAGTTTAAAATGAGTGTTAGCCATAGAAGAACCACAAAGCAATAGTATTCCATAAAATCAAGGTTACTGTATCCTCACTCTTTCCATCCAAGACTACTAGTGTGCTCTATGAAGTTCAGATCCCTAGGCAAGTATGAGAAAATGTGCAAGATATCTGGAAAAAAAAAGAAGGATAAAGAGTCAGCAAACAATCGGTTATTTGCTTGGCTCAACAATTAGAATATTGTATCAGGAGTTCAAAAATAGTTCTGCATAGAAGTATGCTTGTTTACATGAGGGTATTGCATTTTAGCAAGTCTACATCAACTCTCGATGGTTAATTAGTCGCACTTATCTCACTGTTTGCTATCAATTTAACACTATCAACAGTTTAGGAATTCAGATGCCACAAACCAACTGACATTGTAGAGTAAATAAGAATTCAAAGCTTTAGTTATTTGATTGCGACAAAGTCTGCAATTATCAAAGATACAGGTGGAGCTACAAGATCATCACATCATCAATATCTAACAACATTATGGTACGAGTATATATGCGAAGTCCATCCGATTTCTAAATGTTGAGTTTAGAAATGGATGCATATCCCAAAAATGGCATATCAAAATAAGAAAGATTAAAAGTTACCGTCCTGAACACTAGTGATCAAAGGTTTCAAAATTATTCAAAATAAACATCTTTATGAGGTGATTTACTGAGCTTATCTCCCAAAATCTTAAAACTACAAAAACCGAAATCATTATGGCATTTAAATGAGGATGAATTTCATACTTCCAATCCTGTCATTCTGGTCTACCAGCATTTCCTCTCACATAAAAGACTATTATCGAGGCATAGTATCCACCATTTCGTTCCATTTCAAAAACCAAAAGAAAATATCATTAACACCCAATATCTTCAGTTAACAGAACTTCAATCTAGTAAGCGTATTCAGGTCCAACTAAATTCAACGTAAGCCTTAATCCAAATGCTAAAATACCAGCTATACAACAAACCCTTTGCGCAACATTACTACACATAGTATGAGCACCACATGCAGATTATAACATTAACCCAACATCCAACATCCAACATCACATATTCATATAACCAATTAATCAGATATTCACCAAAAACAAATCCCTAAAGAGGAAGACATCAACCCAATGGAAGAATTGGCATAAAGTTACCGTCTTGAGGCATGACAGGATAATCCGAAGCGCTTAGATTAACAAACCAGTCCCAATCACCAGCCAGCTTCAACAAAACCGCAACCCCATGAAGCGTACTAGCAATCGAAGTGGGACCCTTATAAGTAACCAAATCAGCTTTACCAATCACCACCACATTCCTAAACTCTCTAATCACGCTCTCCGACTTGGCATACCTCGCGAGCTCAATCCTCTCCGAGTCCAACGCTTCGAGATCGAGATGCAACAAGTAGTAATTCCTCGGATGGTACGCCGCTTGCAGCAATCTCTTCACTTGCGAACCATCGCCTCTCGTCCCGCTTATCAAGTACGCGAGTCTCGGCAATCTGGGAAGAGAAGAGTAATGTTCACCGTCAAAACCGGTGCGTGTTCGTCCGACATCACTTGGTTTCGGAGACTTGGAGTGGCCTACAAAGAGAAGTAGGGTCACCAAGAGTACGGCGAGTGTTGCTAGAGGTAAAAGACATGTTCGATCTAGACAATAGGGATTGTGACTGTGAGTTCGCTTCATTTGAGGTTTTTGTTACAGAAGTGTGTGTTTTGGGTTAGAGATTTGAGGGAGTCGCGTGGTGGTTGTCGGTTGGCCAGTCGGTGTTGTCGGTCGGATGTTGTGGTCGGAGAGGGAAAATGATACGAATTTAATTTCAACGTAGTTTATGATAACGTGCTTCGCGTAGCGTACACTCTTCAATGATCTTGCTGTTCCGCAACCGTTGGATTGGAAGAAAAACATTTTTAATCTTTATGATGTCAAAATTTGACTAACATATCACATCTCACATTCTACTGATTGCATCGGAAATGATTTCAGATTTTTTATTTTTGTTACCATGTTTTTATTATATTTTATTAAATTTTATCTACATATTTATATAGACTTTACATAAATATATAAATAGTATTTAATAAAACAGAATTGAAATAAAGTATTGGAAAGAGAAAATTTGATACCATAAAAAATAGTCCCTCTAATATACAAAATAAGGCTAATACAAACTTAAACCCGGTGATTTAGGGAGACTTAAGTACATGTTATTGTTGTTGCTACTAAACCCTAATTTGATTAATATTGTAAAAATTGGATCAAAAATTAAGTTAATAAAAATTAAAATTAAAAATTAAAATTATTCAGCTAATATTAAATTATCATAGAATTAGTATACAATAAAATTAAAGAATTTAAAATAGAAGAAATTTATTTTAATTAAAAAAGAAACGTTAAATAATAATATTCTAATTTATGAAAATTGATTAATTTATAAGAAATATAAATTAATATATTAATTTTTAATAATACAAATATTAAAAAATAAACCGAACTCAGTTAATTTAAAATTTTTACAGTTAAACTGGTCAAATTAATTTGATTTTTTTATCTTTAAATTTGATTACTCTATAAAATATCCTTTTTTGGGTGCTTATATAAGACAACATTCACAAATTGCTATGATTTTGTAACATTATGTTGGAGAGGAATCGAGTTATAATGTTTGAATTATTTCATAATTACGTTAGTATAGTTATGGACTAATTTAATTAGATTAATCATTGAATGACATTAATAACTTCTTCTAAAGTGATTAGAGCACAATTCAATAATATTATCTTAGGGTTTTTTTCAAACTTTGATTTTAATGTACATATGATAAACACAAATAAAAATAATTATCAAATTTTGTATGATATTGAATTATCAATATACTAAATAATGCATTTAATAATCTACTCACAAACTTAAATTATTTACTATAAATTATTTAAAAATAAAAATAAAAATTTAAAAAATCATTAAAATGTCAATATCTAACATTTATTTTCTATTTTTTATATTTAGGCTATTCAAGTAATCTAAAAAAGTTACTTAAAATTTTCTAAATACCAAATATTTAGTTTAAGGTAGATAAAGTTTACATTTTAAATATTGAAATGTTTTAAATTTTAAATCTTTAAATTCTTAAATAATCAATTAAATTAAATCTTATTATTTAATTTTAAATTATTAATTTATAACTTAATTTATTCTAAATTATTATGCACATCTAAAGATTAATTAAAGAATGTTACTTAATAATAATCGTTCTATTAGTTAAAGGTAAAGTTGTGTACTATTAGATCTTCCTATACTCTATAAAAATTAATTCTTTTTTTTCCCTAGTAAAAAGGATTCTTCTATCATGTATTAATACCATTCCTCTGCCTTTATCACAGTTGTCCACCGATTCTTCTGTTTTCAAGGGCACCATCATCTCTGTTTCCTCACGGAGCAGAGAGTGATTACAACATTCCAAGTTGCAATCTTTAAAAGTGAAACTTTCAATAATTATGGTTCTGAATAAGATGGAAAACAAACACTCACCATGCCCATTGATCTATTCTTTTGTGTATTAAACATATAAGCAATCATGATAGGTGTTTTCTTTTTTTCAGATCCCTTCCCAACTAAGATTACTGGTTCCCTGGGACCTGGGAATTTGGTTAAGGATTTGGTGCCAGAAAGCCATATATGAGCATCTTTTTAGACAGGAGTCATATTCATTACAACTCAAGATACTCTTCTCTTTTTAATCTTTAATATTCAATCCCATCCAAAATTTCTAGTCTAAAACAGAGAGCTAAAGCAGCAAAGGAAATGGACTTCTCTACCTTTTTGTTTATTAGGTTTTTGTATCAGATCCATTGCTGCAAAAACCCTTTAAAAGGTTCAAGCTTTAACGTAATCTCATCACTAATTTACTGACCCGGGATTGAGATTGAGATGATAAACTTTACTTGTAACAATAACAGGATAATCCCAGATTGAGGGAGAACTGGAAGTTACATAAAATGGAGTTTAAGTAGAGATGTATGAATGTATTGAAAAACAGAGTCTTGAATTCTACAGGCCTGCTCTTTACAGCTCATGGATTCCAATCTTTCTGTCACTTTGGACAAACTTTTGCTTGCCATTCTTACCAGGAACAATTGAAGACAAAAGTTGAAGAAAAAAACCCAAAACTTTGGACAGCCCAGAATCAACAGTAACAGATTATAACAACCTAGATCTTAGTATCTGTCAAACCAAACTACCAGCATCAGGCAAACCTTGTTGAAGATCGGGATCTCTGGAAGCAGACACAGTACTAGGTCCATTATTACTTCGCATACCAGCACCAACAGAAGCCCTACAAACAGGGCAATTCGAGTGAGAATTCAACCAAGTGTTAATGCAAAAAGCATGAAAAGAGTGCTTGCACACACTCAGTTGCTTCACATCTTCACCATCACTGAACACAGAGAGACACACAGGACACTCGCTCCCAATTTCCTTCACATGGGTTTCCTTGTTATACTTAACATCTGCAACCACCTCCTTGGCATCTGTCAAAGTGGGGTTGCTCTCGTTGTTAACAGATAGCACATCGGAGCGGTCAAAGTCCCGGTGGCGCCGTCGGCGGAAAGCTGCGGGTGGACACTTGATGGAGAAGAAAAAGGTGTAGATCAGAGCAGGGATTGTGATGATGGCGATCAGAGCGAGAATGAACTCGAGGGGTGATAAATCTACGCTTCGTGATGGTGCAGGAAATGGTGGTGGCTCAGGTGCTATGTAAACTGTTGGTGAGTGTTCCATGGGAGGGAAGTGCAAGGGAAAGAAGAAAGAACTCAGCTTTGGAGTAAACTGGGTCTGGTGGCGAAGACTCAAGAGTCTTTTTTGTATTATTTATTTAATTTTAATAATTTTGAGAAGCTCTATGTATCGACAGAACAATTATTGAGTGGAGTTTGAAGCGAGTAGTAGATAACGCATCGTAATATCTTTTATTTAATTTATTTTATTCTAACTTTATTTAATTAAATTTTATTTATATTTTTATAAATATGTAGATAAAATGTAATTGAACATAATAAGAACGTTATAAAAGACACAGAAGATTTAATCTTCTATTAAGGCTACGTTTAGATCTGCAATGCGATAGGGATAAGTATTTATCCACCGCAATTTTTAAACACAATCATACGTTTAAATTTGTGGTCGACAATCGCAGGTTGGACAAAATTTCGTTGCCATCGTAAAAATAGATAAACAAAAAGGAAGCTATGGTAGGAAACTGCTTATGCGATGAAAATTTTACCTTCTAATAATAACTTCATGATATTTTTGTATTTTTCATTATATCATTACTTAATTAATAGAAGGAAGTTTTTGTCAATAGTATTTAAGTAAGATGAAATATTTTATTTACTAAATTTATTTTATTTATATTTTCTTATTTTAATTTAATAA
>JANQBM010000005.1:42971950-42985688 GCA_025594535.1 Erythroxylum domingense | reverse complement strand
GAAATAAAGTAATTTCTGAGATCATTGTCCATCACGTACAGCTTTCAGCCTGATCTTAGGCCTAAATCAGACCGTTTAGGTTTTCAGGGCATTGGATTCTCGGCAATGTTCAATAATGGATTTTTATTCTCCTGCTACGTTAATGAGAATCTAACTTGTATTATGCAACAAAAATAGCATGTGCGAAACTCATGGAGAAGGAAGAATGCATAGTTGACGTATCTGGTGCTTGCAGGCTAGGAGAGAATGCAGATTGTATATGGAGAATGCTTTGGAAAGAATGGACCTTTTGGTGAAGGCATTTTCTGCCAAAGACAAACAAGCTGCAATTGACTTGATATCTCAAGCAAAGTTCCTGAGTCAAAGAGGTGTTAGACATCTTCAAGACTTCATAGATAGCCAGGTAATGTACAATTTCTCATATAATCATTTTGACTGAAGTCTAGCTTTACCCCTGCACCCTAATGATTTTCTTTCATCGATTGAGCAGCGAAGTTTGATCTGGGAGAGACCTCATCTCAGACTCTTTGACCATAACTTGACAAACCCAGGTGAAAATTTACAAGAAATAGAAACCAAGTTAAGGGGACTGCAAATAGCTATTACGTCTTGCCTGTTGTTTCCAATTGGAATAAACGATGAAGGGCTCGTGGAAGAGCTACTTGCAATGAAAAAAAGGACAAGCTTAAAATTAAGCCAAGCTAAACGCTTTACACCTTTCTGCTCAAAAACAGCTCCTGATATGACAAATACAAGCTCGGAAAGTTTCCTATGGACCCCAAAGACAAATGCAAAAACACATGAAGACCTGTCAGCATTCTTCTTCATATTCTGCATGCAACTTCTCCAAGGTGAATTACCAATTCGTAGATGTTCAAAACCCATTTCAGGTAACACAGAAAAGACTAACACCCAAGACACCATAGATCAAGCAGAGTGCAGAATTATGCAGACTTGGAAAAGCCTGATTCCACAAGGAAGCAGGGAAAGATGTACATTTGCATTGAAGTGTTCACTTTCCCTGGGTTTTGCTGTGTTCTTAGGCTTGTTATTTAACAAAAAACAAGCATATTGGTCAGGACTAACCATTGCCATCAGCTTTGAGAAGGGAAGACAGGCACTACTCACTATTGCAAATGCTCGTGTGCAGGGTACTGCACTTGGATCAATCTATGGAATCATATGGTGTTTTGTTTTTCAACACTTCATAGATTTTCGGTTTCTACCTCTTCTCCCTTGGATTATCTTCACCACTTTCTTGAGGCACAGTAGGATGTACGGCAAAGCTGGTGCAACTGCAGCTGTTATAGGTGCACTGCTCATCTTGGGTAGGAAGAAGTATGGGATTCCTAGTGAATTCGCAGTTGCAAGGCTCACAGAAGCTGCCATAGGACTAAGTTGCTTCATTACGTTTGAATTTGTACTGCAACCAATGAGAGCATCAAGTGTTGCTAAAACTGAACTTGCTTGGAGCTTAAGGGCTCTTCGAAGCTGTGTGGAAGATATGTCAATTTGCAGTGGCCAAGAGAACAGTCAGTTCAGAGATAGACAGAAGATGCTGAAATACCACGTAAACAACTTGGAAAAATTCATTGCTGATGCTGAGCTGGAGCCCAACTTCTGGTTCTTGCCTTTTAACGGTGGTTCTTATAACAAACTTCTTGAGTCCTTGAGAAAGATGATGGATGTCTTGCTATTTGCAATC
Source organism: Erythroxylum domingense (assembly GCA_025594535.1). Taxonomy (NCBI): domain Eukaryota; kingdom Viridiplantae; phylum Streptophyta; class Magnoliopsida; order Malpighiales; family Erythroxylaceae; genus Erythroxylum; species Erythroxylum domingense. The sequence continues at coordinate 42,983,983 of JANQBM010000005.1, read as the reverse complement.
TGTGAAATTGATATTATTCTGGCAGAATCAGATTCATTGGGATTGAACAAGAAGGAACTAGAAGAACTCCTGGATGGGGATTTAGATCATTTTAGGGGAAAAGTTGCCTCTTCACTGGAATTCCTTGAAGAGGTATCTTTGATAAAGTCCCTTTCAGAACTTGAAAACAAGCCGCAAATGGACAAAGTAAATTGTGATGTTGAGGCAGGCAAAGCACAACATGAAGATAGATCCAGGCTGGGTCCAGAGGAAGAAGAAGTTCTGGAGATTGTGGAATCTTTTCTCCAGCACTCAATCGAAGTAAGTAAGAACCTTGACGACAATGAAGTTGAGCAGCTGTCTAGAAGTCAGATGACACTTTGCTTGACTAGTCTAGGGTTCTGCATCAATACTATGATGAGGGAAACAATACAGATTGAGAATGAACTAAAGAATCTAATTACATGGGAGAATCCTTCAAGGCATGTTAACTTGTATGAAATTTCGTGCAAAATTCATAATCTGCCCAAAAAATGATGGTGACCCATCTCCAATGTGTGGCATGAGTATGTTTCGGACTCAAAGAATGCTAGAGTAAACCCACATTTCATCATCCTTTTTACAACTTTGAATTAGTCACCCTACAGGGAGTGAAACTGAAGTGATCGTTCCAGGAATTTCTTTTCCATATACATCCAAAGAACTCTAACCAGTTGTTACCAGCCTAGGGAAGCATGAGATATGTCCATTCCATCTTACTTATAACTAAAGAAAACTTTACAGAAAACTGATTTTCCATTCTTCTCTAGCTCATCAATTCTATGGACTGAAGGGCCAAAAAGACATGCTCTGCTTCGGCATATGAATAATCAGCATTTTCCAAGTACAAACCAAACATGAAAACCCAGCAGGAACCACGATTGTAAAAGCAAGAACGAGATCCAGGCTCAATTTAAAACTTTATAGTTATGGAGCAATTAAAGGCAAACGAAACAACGAAAAAGGGTATTAGCTAATCACATTCACGTGGGCGCAAATACCAAGTTTCGACAAAATCAAGCTAACATTCATCTGTCAAACTAACTCAGATACACAAATCTGAACAAGACATGTCCCCAAGGTTACAAAATGCAATAAAATAGCAGGGAAAACCCTCAGTTCCCTTCATACTTAGGATCAGCCATCACATAATGATATGCGATTACCAGAACGAAGATGAAAATGCCAAGAAAATTGGCGAAGAAGCCTAAATCCTGATCGTCAAACATCTGCAACGACACACCCAGGAACAATCAATACACAAAATTAACACCTCTTCCAAGAACAATCACACACAAATTAATTAACAATTAAGCAGGGAAACCGTAAGTCTAAATCAAATCGAAAAACAGAAAGAGAAAGAGAGAGATCAAGAACCCGTAACCGTCAGTATTAGAAATTTCTAGAGCCAGGAGACGTGCAGTGATCAGTGAAGTCAAAAGGGTAATAAAAAGAAGACCTGGTACTTATATACTATATCGAGAGACGACGTAGAGGACTACTGATGCGGCGCCGTTTGGTGTGAAAAAAACAACCGAATTAATCAAGAAGAAAAATAATTAAGTGTGGCTGCTGGGATTCGAGCCCAGGTCTCTACGGCCACAACGTAGAATTCTAACCACTAAACTACAGCCACTTAGTTATGTGGTGGGCAAAAGCTTGTTTTCTCAAACAATACTACTGCACTTTATAGTTGATTGAATGGTTACCTCTCTTGTCTCTGTCAATCACGCGAGAAAATGGTGTGTAGTACTGTGATTTTCCCGCGCCTCTAAACCTTTTGTCTCTGCACAACCCCTAACCAAATCTTCGTTAAATCGCGAATTTTGCTTTATCCGATCTCCATGGCTGCCTCGAACCAACCTCGGGAAGCAACCACCGTCACCGAGAAAGCCAATAACACCGCCTCCTGTTCTTATTTTCAGAAAACAGTTGAGTTGTTTTTATCCTTTTTTTTTTGCAATTTTTGTGTATTTGAAAACAATCTCTTGCTGTCTCTCCCTGTCTGATTTGCATATTATGATTATTCCTGAAAAAAAAAGGTTTCGTTACACGATTGGTGGTTGATTAAAGCCGATAAAGACTTCGAAGGGAAGAAACTTGCAGTTGCAGGCTTCACTTCCGGAGAGTGCGGTTTCTCTTTTTCTATTTACTTGCTTTGCGTCGAAACAGTGTCTTTTTTGTAATTTTTGTTTATTTTCTCTATATTTTTTGTGTTTGTGTTCAGGCAACAAGCCTTGCGTGTGTTCCACTCCGCACCCATCACTAAAAGATTCGATGTTTTCACTATCGAGACAGCTGATGGCGTCACTGTAATTTTTCAAGGCTTGATGAACAAGACACGAACTTTACAGAACGGATTTTCTTCCGAGGTTTATGTCCCCTCTTTTGTCTCAGCGTGACTACGCAAGCTTTATTTGTAGTCTTTCTGTTGAACTGGTTAATTAAGGTTGATTGCCCATTGTAGTCATTTGGGGTTTGTTCTAGATACATTACATTGCTTGGGCTTGTTCAATACCACATGGTTGTTCTTCCAAGGTTTATGTCCCTTGTTTTGTTTCAGATGAAGATGCAAGCTTTATTTTGTAGCCTTTGTGTTGAACTGTCGATTTAAGATTTATTGCCATTTATAGTCATTTGGGATTTGTTCCAGCCACATTAGCTTACTTGGGAATTCCACGAGAACATTTTTGTTTCACAATTCCCTTTTTTGGAATCAAATGCATAAATTTTTCTATCTTATTGTTCTCATTAAACAGGTGTTAAGATATTTCTTGCTTGGCTTTCCTCCTCACTGGGAAGAATGTGCCAAGAAGTGCTTGGAACAAACGGTCAACTCTGGAACGGATTTGCAAGAACTCTCTGACTTCAATCAGTTGGTAACAGATACAGGTTTTAATCCCTACAATGCTATTCTTTTCACCGTACTGAATGCTTTCACAAAACTGAATGTGCCAATCTATCAGCTGAAATGGTAATCTCTGTTTTTTATTTCCTGCCCCTCTTCCTTTAGAAGTTCCAGTTCTCACCGGCGAAGGTTCATGTCTAGTTTTAACTCCAAGTAAGGACAAGAATGAAGATAATCATGATAGCATGGATGCAAGGGATTCCTATTACAGTGTATCTAAAAATATAAATATTAAATCTTCTGAAAGTTTTACAACAGACAATGATGTAGCTATTAGTGTTCAAGGAAGATTATACGTCAATACATCATTGAGTGTGCTAAATGATAAACTTGAGCCTTCAATACTTCATAAGGAATATGGAACTAATTTGTCAACTACAATAGAGAATGTGGTTGATAATGTGGACTCAGATGCCCAGGTGATCTTTCCACCATCATTTAACAGTTCCACAACTGCTGGTGGTTCAAGGAAAGATTTCTCTGGAGTACAAGTAGAACTTTCAAGCTACGATGGGGTAGGATCACCAGAAACTAGCATTGATTTGGAGAGCAATAAAAACAGTCAAGAAGGACCCACAATGAAGTCAAAGACTAATGAATCAGCTAGACTCTGTTATGCGCCCACCAACAATAATGCATCAGAAGAATGTTTAGTATACAAAGGTTCTAATACGGATGATTATGGAATAATCAACTTGAAACAGATAGATTCTACTGGAATTGCAGGCTTGACTGTATTCTCAGGTGAACTGACTAGTTCAATGAAGCAACAGGAAAATCTGGGAGACAAGGATGGACTGAAAAATGATACAACAATATTTTCTACATCTTTATTTTCCTATGGACCTGAGCCTATGGTCGGATTCACAGATAAGAACAGAGAAATACTTGAAGACTGCCTACCTGGAACTCCAGATGTTGCAGATTCTGCAAGTCATCCTGACATGTCAAATAAGCACCCTGGTCCAGAAGGGAATGGAAATGCTTCACATATGCTTGAACTGGATAAACTAAATGACAATCCAAATGCCTCTTGTCCTAGAAGAAGCAGTAGGCGTTTGAGTATTTTGACTGATAAGCGGAAATCTATATCAGGATGTTCATTCAAGCACAAAGATAAAAATTCAAAGTCAGAAACGGAGTTCCGGAGTGTAGAGAAGCGTAAGAAAACTTCACTAACTAGTCGCACTCAGGAACTTGTGAATGTACAAGATGCAATGAAAAGAGCTGCAAAAAGGTTGATAAATTATTCAAAAAATGTGGAAAGCAATGGCAAGAAACGAAGAAAAGTTACCGTTGAAGGAAGTTCATCTATGAAAAAAGCTAAAAGGAAAATTAGTTTTGATCCAAATGTAAGCCACTTTGGATTCTGGTTGTTTAATTGTTTACTTTGTCTAATACACATATTAATTCACCTAGATGATCCTTAAGGTAATTATTTGTATGAGCTTAATCCAAAGTTGCACAGTTTTCTGTGGATCAAGTTATATTACTAATTTTTGGCAATTGAGACGTAAGAACCTCTGGCCTATCTATAAATTAAAGTTTTTAACATTGTATTTTCTTCGTCTCTTTGCATTTTTTCTGTATGCAAGTATGAGAACCTGTGATCCATTTATAATCTTTACTCGGCACTTACATGCTGCTATTCATTCCTTTTGCAAACCTTTTTCTTTTGCTATATTTCAATCTTTGTTTATCCCCTTTTGCCTGTTTTTGATGATATATCATTTCTTCATTCTGTTTCTTTCCCTCTGGTAAATTAGCTAGTTGTTGCCTTCTCTGTCTTCACGTTTATTTTTGGTTTAGTTTACACTTAATTCTCTGCTGTCATATATTTTGTTTGTCTAATTATAGCATTTGTGTATTATAATTATTCCTTTTAAACCCTCTGCTCTGGTGAGTTTGTTTACACAGGGAGGAAAAGAAAAATCTCGTATGCTATCCCCTGACTCCTTAAGTCTTAAACGATCTAGATCAGGTGAATTTGATATCAAATTCATGTGGCAATTTTGTGTTCCTAGCATATTAACCTGTGTATTAAGGTAGTAGAATTTATGTGCGGAGTAATTGACATAATGAAGAAATTAGTTGTGGTTTTTCTCTTTCTTTTCACTGTGCTGTGGATTTGAACATTTCCCTATTTAATTTTCAAAGAACCAAAAAGAAAATTTGAATGGTTGAAGTCATTTTTTGGGTACTTAACATGTCCTGTTTGACGAAGTTTTCCTCGAATCATGAAAACTAAAATCAGATGTCTTCTCCATTTAATTACATGGTGCCTAATGGTTCATTTTGTACGTTTAATAGTAATTTGAATGGCTTTCCCAAGATCGGTCTTTCCTTGTGATTGTGTAGCTTGTAGAATGTAACCTTTAATAATGCATATTTTTAATTTGTTGGTGTATTTGTAGGAAGATTACTTCTACCTACCCTTGATTTCTGGCGGAACCAAATTCCTGTTTATGATGCGGTTAGTGATGATACTTTTCTGATTTAGTTTTAACTTCTGCAGCTGCCAATGATTATTCATACTAAACATGTACTGTGTTCTCTCAAGAAGTTAGTCCATAATGAAGAATACCTGTGTTATATTTTGTAGTTAAAATTACCAATTTTGTTTCCATGCTATTTTTGAGAGAAATGTATGATCATTCTCTTGCTTTTTCGAGATGGAGAAGCATTTTCCAACTTTGTGGCAGTCTGACAGATTCCACTTACTTGGTATTGGGGAAGTATTCACATGCATCTTCTTTTCAGTATATTGAATGTTCATGCACCTAGAGATGGCAAATATAGCTTAGCTTGGCCTGGCTCTGTCCAGCCCAGGTTGACAAGGCTTCAGGCCTCCCTACAGTCTGAACCCCTTCCCCCAAACCGACGTCGTACTATTTTGTAAGTTTAAGAAACTCAAGATCAAAACAATGTTGTATTGTAAAGATACAAAAAACGACGTTTAGGGCAGCCCAAGCTCGGGAAGCTTTCCCTGGGCCCAGGCCATGTGTAGGGGTCTTTAGGCTAGCCCGACCGATTGCAATCTCTACATTTATCTAGAAAGTAAGTTGAATGTGCACAATGGTGTAAATATTGTTAGATCCGAGTTAGGAGAATTGACTTGATTGATAGTTACCATCTTCCATAGGGAAGCCCTGATGAACTATGTGGATACTCAACGATATACATTTATGAAATTCATGATGTTAAGTTGTTATTGCTTTTATGTGATTATTGGTCCACAGATGGCTTCTTCCCGGAAACACTGTAGTTTATATTCTTGTCAAACTTTTTATATGCTTAGATGTGATGGAGAGGTGTTTCTATTATTTCAGAACCGGAATATCACTGGAATTCAGGAAGAAGTGATTCAAGCAACACCGTGTAGAGGTTTGTATTTTTTTCGAACTATAACTGAATCCCTGCACTTGATGTTCATTAAAATATGAAAACATTACCACTTTCTTTACTCATCATGGAGGAAGATTAGCTGAAGTTGGTCAACTGCTGTAACAAAAGTTTAGTGATGATATTCATTGCAGATGCAAAGCTTGTAGGGAGGGGTTGGAAAAGATCAACCTGTGCATTATTTCTGAATTTCTTGGTTTCTCACACTCTCTCATGTTTATGTTTCTGTGTGTTCGTCAGGGACTAAATCTGAGCCTCAAAAGAGGCGGAAGAGATGAGATTTGACTTGCTCAAACTAACAAAACCTATCTATCCTCACCGTTTCAGTAGTACTAACTTATCGTCTCCATGAGGTAGTGCATGGTTCCGTCGTATAGCCTACTCATTTCCTGAAGAATGGTGATCTCTACTTAGTATATGGCAAGCTTGTTAGGATGATGTGACGTTATGTTACATTGTTTCTCATTTAAGTCTAAAATGCATATCCTCAGGCTCCAGCCAAGAGTAATTGTCTACCAAAATTACTGGGCTTTAAATATTGGATTATGGTCTCCGTGGACTCATGAAATGAACGAAATAATCGGTAATTTATATATTTTAAATAATCTATTTAACGATTCAATAATTTAAAAATTAGATACCAAGTTAGATTTAAATTAAATGATAAGTTTGATTTAACTATCATTAATAAGTTCAACGTTTTTATATTTTTAACCTATTATTTTTAGGTAACTAAAATAATAAATGGTTTTTAAATTGTTATTTAAACATGAATTTGTATGTATGTCAAAAGAATAAGTTATGTTAATTAGATTATCATGGTTGTAAGTAATTATATTTTAACAAGTTGAAAGAGCATTTTGTCATTTAATATTTACTATTTGTCATCAATTAATATAAATTTTAGCGTAATTGTTTAGTAAATTGTACGCTACAATTTTGATCCGAAATTCAATCAAGTTTAAATTGTTTAACTCACCCGAATTTAGACTTGACTAAATTTTGTCAAATCTTCTGTTTTAGTTATTTATGTGGGATTTAACTCACCCGAATCTAGGCTAGACTAAATTTTAAATTCTATCAAATCTTCTGTTTCAGTTATTTTATTCCAACTCTGTTTTATTATTTCTTATTTATATATTTATGTAGGGTTTGTGTATATTTGTAGATAAGATTTAATAAAACATGATAGGAACATTATAACGGGAACAAAAAATCTAATCTCATTTTAAATGGGAGCGTGATAGGCCCAAAAAAGAACAATCCTTATTTAAAGAAACAAGTTTGTCAAGTCTTGCTATGAACCGTTATGTTTATAAATTTAAGGATAACAAATTAAACATTACCTAATATTTTAGGAATTTTTAGTACTCAATTTTTTAAAATTTTCAATTTAATGATTAATTTAAATCTTGAATAAATCAAGTCAAAAGGTTATCTTTGTTGATACCGTATATCCATTAAAGGCTTAAAGATAATAGATTTAAAGATATTTAACCTTTTAGTATTTTTTTATCAATTTAGTACTGAATTTTTTAAAGTTTTCAATTCAGTAATCAACTTTTTAAAATTTGTAAAAAGGTTAAAACATTGTTTTTGTTAATATGGCTAATAAATAGGCATTCACGTGACATTTAGTGGATAAGTTACATTAGTAAAATAACCTTATGACTTGATTTATACAAGTTTTAAAATTTTAGTCACTAAATTTAAAATTTTATCACTAAATTAAAAAAAGTCAAAAGATTAGACACTTTGAATTTGTCACCTCTATACGCTACGGGGATGTGCATCTATTAGCTACATAGTAAAAATAACATTATAACTTAACTTTATTTATTTTTTTTAGAACGGAGGAACCTGCAGTCTCTATCTTTTAGATGTACATTGAGTAAACTTTCATATTGGAGCAATAGTCTACAAATTATGTTAACCAGGTATTCCGTACTAAGCAAATTCTGTACGACAAGTTTGATCTAATTTGTATAAATGTTGAAAGGTTAGTCATTAAATTGAATTTAAAAAAACTTTTGACACTAAAATTCAAAATCTTTGAAAATTAAAACACTTTAAAATATGTTATCGATAAATTAATGTACATTCAACTCAAACTCCTTGTAGCAAATGGTTTTATTCCAAAGCATAAGAGTCGCCAAAGATGACATGAAATGAACGTAGCTCTTTAAGAACATCCAAAGTGTCAACAATAATATAAAAAGAAAATTTCCTTTGTTGTTGATAAATAATATTCTCGATTAAAGCTTTGAATATTGGTCTAAGGGTAGTAGAGGCTAGGGAGAGGTGGATGATGAAAGGACAAAAATCTACTAAAAAATTAGGATGAGATTCGATACACGCATAATAGAATAATTACGAAACATTTTTGTTTGATTTTCCGAATCTAAGGTTACTTAAATTCTATAATATGATTAATATACAAAATTTAATAAAATATAAATCATAATTTGACCTGATTGTGAAGCATAATCCTTTTCTTTTCGAATCATTTTCAAATTTGGTTAATCTTGATCAGTGTAACTTTACAAGTATCCGACCTCCCTGTACAAAATGTTGAGAGAACTCTACAATCATTGTAGAGAGGGTTAGGAGACTAAGTCTATTTAATGTTTATAATATGATTGGGACTTTTTAGTAATTTGATTGAAAAAAAATTATAATTTCAATTAAAATTTAATTATAATTATAATTAATTATAATTAAATACCATTTAAGTTCAAATAAAATATAATATCTCATATTAGTCCTTATTTATTAAATATTTTATGTTTAATTATAAAATTTCTCAAATTTTGCAATAAAATCTAACTTGATTAAGATATCTTCTATTTCTTTAACTAGTTCTTTTTATATAACTCATTAAGTTCTCAAAATATATTAGCAATGTATATAAAATATAATCATAAATCATATTTATGATTAGATAAATTGAACTTCTTTAATTTATATTTAGTTCTATGATTAAATAATTTATGTTTGTAGATTAAAATTGACATCTAACAATGCATCATAACCGTCCAAATATTTAAGAATATCAAAATAATTGCGACTAACCTTTTCGTGCATGAATTTTTTTTGTATGATTCAATCATTTCAAAAATAATTTCGACTAACCTTTTCGTGCATGAATTTTTTTGAATAATTCAATTATTTCAACATATAATATTTCGATTAGACATAGAGCATAAAAATAATATTTATTATATTTAATTTCGATCATATTAGCTTTCTAATATTAGTAATTGATTCAATTAATAATACTTGAAAACTATTTTTAAAGTGTTATTTTTTCTTGACAAATAATTTCTCAAATCAGATAGTAATTAGAAACAATGGAACATTCTTCTAATCAGGATAATGAATTCTACATTAATTACTCAACTACTTTCATATAGTTCATGCTATATTTAATTATTACTGATTGAGTTATCGTGGAGTAGAATATGTCATAAATAGTATTAAAAAATAACAATCTTTACAGGAAATATTTTGGCAATTTCAATTCAAATGATTATTTATACAATCACAATGAGAATTTTTATAGACATATAAGTAATGTTCCAGATATATGGCAATTTCAATTCAAATGATTATTTATAAAATCACAATGAGAATTTTTATAGACATACAAGTAATGTTCCAGATATATTTCTTATATGGGGTCAGTTAAGTGGACTTGTTCTCTAACAACCATCCACATATTTGTCTAAATATCTCTATACTTTAGTCTATGGGATCAACTACTTCCTTCATAAGAAAAAACATAACGTATGCTAGTCTTTTATACTTTATTCATGTTTAGTCTCCACAGAAGAACTAACAATTTAAGAATAATATGAATTTTATAATTATGATCTCATCATAATTTCACTTTCAACTTATGTTTATCCAATATACTTTATCATATACACTTACGACAAAAGGTTCACTTTTGAGCCTAAGTTTTGTACTAATCGAAAAGTTTGACCCAAACATTCTAGAGTGAACAATTCTAACCCTAACATTTTAAAAATGTTAAATTGTAACATCACCCTAATGAAAAATTTAAACATTCCTATTAAATGACAGGTTAACACTGACCTGACATTTTTTAAATATTTTTATTATTTTTGTGAGTTCATTATGTCACATCATTGTTATCGTGACAAGGTGAAACCCACTTTTTAAAAAACCTATATTAAAATTTTAATTTATTTATAAATGTGGGACTCATTTATTTATTTAATTTATTTATAAGTCTCTCGCCTACCCCCTCCTTCTTCTCTGGCAACTACTCGTGAGAAACTATGAAATAATTAAACAAATAATAACATTTTGTATCCATACAAAGTAACGTCAACTCTTAACAGATAATTATGAGGTCATTGATGTATTCTTAACCTTCATTCATATTGTTGTTCCTAGAGAGAGACAACACCCATCATGGCAATTGTTGTTTTCTGGAAACCAACACAACACAACGTAGACAGATTACTAGATAAGGATATTATTGTAAGACGAACAATGCATATTGGTATTCAAACTATTCTTTGAGAAGTATGAGATAATGCAATATTTCTCCAGTGAACCATGTTAATATTACCCTAAAAGCAGGTTGGTAATCTGCCGGAGCTCCTCCCTTCTCACCACCTAAGTCACCTTAGCGAGGACCATCACGATATCCTTCTTTGCCACCGAGCCTAGGTCGATCTCCTTCAAAGTGAGGCCTCTATACGAACTAAAGAAGGCATTAATCATATATACATCAAACAACCAAGTTGGATTTGTAGAGAATGTTTAAACCAAGGAGTGCTCGATTTGGATGTATTACCGGGACGGTTACCAGGTGGACCAGCCATCGGTTGACCTGTAGGCTTTGCAAATTTCTTCAAAGTGGCGGGTACAATTTTTGATAGAAGATTGAGGTAAGCCCTCAGAAATTCAATTCCATCATTTGTGAGGTACCAGTAGTAATGCATCCAAGCTGTAAGATTAATTAGAAAGAACATAATCATAAAGATAATGTTAAAAACAGGACTTTTGCATATGCATAAATAAAAAATAATCACATACTTGAATTATTATTGTATTTCCACCAGTTAAAGAACTTTTCTGCAGATCTTTTAATCTTCTTATTCTTCATATGAAAAAACAATACAAAAGAAGAAACAAATGTAGAGATCTATTCATTTCGTTCTTTAGTTTTTACGTACAAAAAAATTTTAACTACCTTTGGTAGTTATTTAAAAAACAATTACCACAATATTCCTAATAGTTGTCAAATGATTCATTATCTCCCACTCACACATGATGGATTTTAATATAATTAAAAAACTCTGTAGTGCTTATACTTGTTTAATAATCGGTGTGACCAAATATGACAAGAGCACGTTGTCATATATCTGTTAGGAGTATATGACATCTCGATTAACAAATTGATCCTAAGACTTATGTGTCATTGAGTAGATATTGTATGTTATACCCTAGGTCATATCTCGCATTTGCACTTTCCTTTGATCTTATTTAGTTTCTTATGTCATGACTATATTCAAGTTCTCTACTAAAGAGAGAATAGCTATTTATGAATACTTTTTATGCGAGTCAAGGATCTAAATAAATGACCTTCCTTTTTTCTCAATTCTCTTTTGAATTAAATTTAATTTGCTTTCCTAGAATTATTCCATAGGATCGCATCTTGCATGATCTTT
>JANQBM010000005.1:42941946-42966145 GCA_025594535.1 Erythroxylum domingense | reverse complement strand
TGATATTGCTCCATGGTTTAGTAAGAATACATATCCTGAGGTAGATTTTCTTTCATCTAAATCTCCTCCCCAATCTGTATTAATATACCCTTGTATACGTAGATCATTACCTTGATAACATAATGCATAGTCCACAGTTCCCTTTATATACTGCAATATTCTCTTTACTGCTTTCCAATGTGCTTGGCCTGGATTTGATTGGTATCGGCTCACCATTCCAACAGTGTAACAAATATTTGGTCTTGCACACATCATTGGGTACATAAGACTTCCAACTGCACTGATATAGGGAACATTCTTCATTTTTTCCCGTTTTTGTAGCGTTGACAAACAATTTATCTTACTAAGGCCTTTAGCAATAGGATTATTAATTGGTTTGGAATCTTGCACACGGAATCGTTTAAGAATTCTTTGAATGTACATCGTTTGTGAAAGCGATAGCAATCTCTTCAAACGATCTCTTAAAATCTTGACTCCAAGAATGTATACCGGTTCACCCATGTCTTTCATTTCAAATTTAGATGATAAATAATCTTTAATTTGTGTAGGAAACACACAATCATTACAAGCAATCAATATATCCTCCACGTATAAAGATAAAATCATAAATTTATCTTTGGATCTCCTAACATGCACACAATGGTATTCATCAATCATTTGAAAATCATATGAAATGATTACGTTATGAAAACTAATGTACCATTGTGTTGAAGACTGCTTCAGGCCATAATTCGATTTTAATAACCGACATACCTTATTTTCTTGACTTACCTTGATAAAACCTTCAGGTTGTTCCATATAGATTTCTTCTTCTAATTCTCCATTGAGAAAAGCAGTTTTTACATCCATTTGATGTAATTCAAGATCCATAATGGCTACTATAGCCAGAATAAGACGAATTGAAGCAAACTTCACAACAGTTGAAAAGGTTTCCTCATAATCATTTCCCTCCTGTTTTGTATATCCTTTTGTTACAAGACGTGCCTTGTATCTTTCGATATTGCCATCAACTTTTCACTTTATTTTCCACTTGTTCCCAATTGCTTTCCGCCTTTCAGGGAGGTCAATGAAGTTCCATACTTGATTGGAGCTTAAAGAAGTCATTTCTTTTTTCATTGCTTTCATCCATTCTTCTTTAGCAGGACTAATAAGAGATTCATTTACATTCCTTGGCTCTTTTTCCTCTTGCGGAACAATCATATTAATTTCTCCTTCAATCTCAAAACAACGTCGGGGAATTATTCCTCGATTACTCATCTTAAACGAGGTTCATCATAAACTAATTCATGATGGATTTGATTGCTCCCACTCGGATCAGTCATCATAAAGAACCTTTCTGTGAATCACTCCTACTCGGTTGAAGTTCCTCATCTTGATTCTTCATAGAAGAATCATTCTGATCAAGCATCTCATATATCAATAGGTCTTTACCTATTTCGCCTTGCTTGGGAAAATCATCATCCAAGAATGTTACATCTCGTGATTCAAATTCAGTTACACCTTCATTACCTTGTTCACCAATGAACACGTATCCTTTTGAGTATTTTGAGTATCTAATAAAAATACTTTTTCTCCCTCTTAGCCTAATTTCTCATGTTTGAGAGAGAGATCATGAACATAGGCTGCACACTTCCAAAGTTTGAGACTTGACATGTTAGATCTCCTACCAGTTCACAACTCATATGATATGCTAATAACTGATTTCGTAGGCACACGAATAAGTACATAGGTGGCTGTTAGCAACGCATCACCTAAAAAAGTGATTGGTAAATTTGCTTGGGCTATCATGAACCTAATCATTTCTAATAGCGTCCTATTTCGTCTTTCAACGATGCCATTTTATTGTGGGGTTTTAGGAATTGTTAACTGCCTTGCTATTCCTTTCTCATCACATAAAGCCTTGAACTTGTCTGACAAGTATTCTTGTCCACGATCAGTTCGTAATGCTTTTATTTTCTTATCTAATTAATTCTCAACCAAGTTCGTATATTTTATGAAACAATCGAATGCTTCCGATTTATGAGAAATCAAATAGACATGACTGTACCGAGCATAGTCATCTATGAAGGTGATGAAATAAACGACCCCACGTCTAGCCCTTACATTCATTGGACCACAGATGTCATAATGAATTAATGACAACGGGTATAAAGCTTATGTTCCCTTTCCAAATAGCTTTCTCGCCATTTTACCAACTAAACAATGCTCACATGTAGGTAGATCTACTTGACTTAGATTACCTACAAGTCTTTCTTTAACTAATCGACTGATTCAATTTTGACTAATATGATATAGTCTAGCATGCCACAAAGTTGCATCATTGTTGGAATTACTAGATGTAAATAATGAATAATTGATATTATTATTTTCCTTAAACATATCCAATACTATAAAACCATCACATAAAAAATCATGACCATAATAAATAGATTCAAGATACAAATTCATTTCACTGCTGTCAAAATTTATATTGAAACAAAGTCTAACTAATATCAACACAGATAAAAGATTCCTACAAATCTGTGGAGCATATAATACTTCATGTAGGATAAGGGGTTGCCCTCCACGCATATCCAATTTACATGTACCAATTCTTTGTACAACAACTCTGAAATTGTCACCTACATAAAGCCATCGACTGCCATGTAGGAGTTTACGAAACTCAACGAAAGCATCTCGATCCTTCGCTACATGGTTGGTTGCTCCTGAGTCTGCAATCCACGAAGGATGTGATTTAGTTAGAAAAACATAATAAGAAACATTTATAAAACAAATGTTTGTACTATAAAGTTGTACCTTCTTGGGCTCGATATAATCTTGAGCAAAGTGACTCTTATTATCACAATTATAGTACTTCACATGTTTCATGTTCTTCTTCTTAATGGGACGCTTTCCCTTTCCATGTTGGTTCCTTTTTTTTTCTTGGATTCCTGAGGAGAGTGGTTGAATTTCCTATCCTTCTTCCACTTATGTCCACCACCATGATGCTTGTGTTTCTTGTTCATAGCTCCATGTGAGCTAGAACTAACTGCATATGCCTCAGAAGACATCTTTGAGGCTTCAAGACGCTCTTCCTCCAAGATGAGATGCCTCGTAGCATCTTACATTGTTTTGATGTTCTCATTATAAGTTAGGAGCATCTTTATATGCTCCCAACTCTGAGGCAGTGAATGAATCACATCTTGTACTTGTTGTTCATCAGAAAGCTTATGACCAATATCACGTAACTCACTTACCATATTGGGCATGTGCCTCAGATGTTTTTGCATTGTATCATCTGGGTGCTTCTTATAAGTATCAAACTTAATTGTAAGTTACCTCACTTTGGTTACTAAAGCACCTCTAAAACGAGCAACCAATGCAGACCACATGTCCTCTATAGTTTCGAATTTACGGAACTCTTGTATGATATCATTATCCATACTACTTAGCAACGTGATGCGATATAAAGAGTTCTTCTTTTTCCACAATTCATATGCATCACGATCCCTTCTATGCTAGGTCGTCGTGCCCTTCTCAGAAACTTCTATGGTTAGGTTTAATGGTTCAAGAGCCTCTTGCTCCTCCACCACATATTGGATTTTCATACTCTATATTTCATAATTGTCACCATTGAGTTTCTCACCCCTATTAAGTTCAACAACAATACTCTTTGACGTAGTAGCCAATTGGAAACACTAAGTTTCTATAATAAGAAAAAAAAATACATGTTAATGTCATATTAATCGGTCATAGAGTAAATAATTCGATCACAATTGCTTATGAAATCAAAAGTCTACTAAAGTGTTCAATCATCATTCATACAACAATCGAATCCTAATTACATTACTCTAGACGAATTCCTATATGATATACATGCCAACATATTACATAAATATCAAGACTTTGTTCTTATATCATAACATATTACATCAAATATGCTACAACCTACAAACAGTTTATAGATAACGAACCCTAAGTGGAAATGAGTTCACGAGTTTGCGTGACACATTTTGCGAAGCTCGATATACAATAGCTCTTAGTATTTTCATTTGAAGACTTAATAAATGTCATCACTAACAAATTATAAGTCTTCTTGTTAGGCATATTATTCCAGAGCATTCGTAACAGTTTGCCTTGAGGTTGAGGTAATGTTGCAAGCAAAGTCATATACTTTACTTCAACATCTGCATAAGCTAGACAACCTCCAAAGTATAACTCCTGC
This sequence comes from Erythroxylum domingense, assembly GCA_025594535.1. Classification (NCBI taxonomy): domain Eukaryota; kingdom Viridiplantae; phylum Streptophyta; class Magnoliopsida; order Malpighiales; family Erythroxylaceae; genus Erythroxylum; species Erythroxylum domingense. Next base: position 42,961,941 of record JANQBM010000005.1, on the reverse strand, counting down.
ATCATGTTATTAACTGAAATAACATGTTGTGTTGGATCGTCTCCAGGCATTAAACGCATGTTAACTAACTGTACATACATGCTGCTAATACGTCTCTTCTGTGTCTCACATCGAATAAGCTTAGGCATCCGCTTAATATAGGCATATTCCTGAAAAACAAATTTTCAGGAATCAGAAGAGTGTACAAAATAAACAAAATTTTTTGTCTAACATATAGCGAACTTATGCTTATAGAATGGAAACAATTTAATTCTATTAGCAATTTTATTGCACTAATCAAATTATGTTATTAATATCTAATTAATTAGAAACTTATTTCTAATATAATCATATTCAACTATGAATAAGTCAAATTGAATTAGAAACTTATTTCTAATTTAAATTATAATTGAACTAATCAATTTATCTTGGTTTAATTAGAAACAAATTTGTAATTAAACTTCTATCTAATTTCAACTAAACAAATTAGTATTGATTTAATTAGAAAACATATGTCTAATTTTAATTCAACAAAAATAAACTTATTTCTAAGTTTATTTTAACTAAACAAATTAGTTTTATATTTTATTTATTATAAAAATAATTTATTTTAATTAGAAACTTATTTAACTAAAATAATTAGCTTATGTAAGCCAAAACTATCACAAACTTATTATCATATTGGATCTCAAAGCTCAAAGCTCAAAGCTCAAAGCTCAAAGCCTTAACCCATTCTTGGTTATTATGATACATATATCCAACAACTATTAAAATGTCAAGGGTTCACACTTGACATTTTAGTCCTTATTGTTTGGACTTTGAATGACGGTAGTTTTGTTCACATGGGACAAAACATAAAAGACATTTGTTTAAGTCATTCTTTAACAAAACATATAACTTTAAAAAAAAAGGCCACGTGCCTTGTTGTGTGGTTTGAAGAAGAGTTGTCTTCTTCCTCTTCTCTACGTTTTGTTGTCTATTTTTTTAATCTATTTTCTTTTGTCCACTTAGAGGCTAAGTTTATAGTGATTCCCATATAAGACCACAACAATAAAATTTATGTACTTTACTGTTCTTAACAAGAAACGAGATCTCATCTTGTCGTGTGCAGAAAACAAAAAACAAACTTCTAGAGAGAGAAGTAACGAGAGAAGGAGATAGAACAAAAAATTAGCATATCCAATATCATAGCCAAACACTATCACAAGTCCAGAAACAAAATGAATGTAAGTAATTTCTTTTTATACCAAGTATGAAATTTGATATACTGAGTACGAACTTTGAGATACTAGAATCCAAAAAAAACAATCACAAGTCTAGAAACAGTATGTCTTAAAACCAACGTGAAGCATAGCATGCATATTTCACAAGTCCAAAAACGGTATATCTAAAACCAACGTTTAGGTACCAACATTTAGATATGCATATAAATAGGGATGACAATTTCGGCCCGACTCGGTCAGTTTTTGGCCCAGGATTGGTGGGTCATGGGTGGGCCACGGGCCGACCCGTGATCGGACTATTTTGGACAAAACGGTGTCATTTTGTCCAAAATGACGCCGTTTTGAAAATTTTTAATTAAATAAATGTAGACAGGCTGGGATTGGCCTCGCCCGCCCATCGCTTGCCGTGATTCCATTGCCATCCTTACATATAAACAAACCTATGCTCTGATACCAATGTAAGATTAATTAGAAAGAATATAATCACATAGATAATATTAAAAACAGGATCTTTGCATATGCATAAATAACAAATAATCACATACTTGGACTATTGTTGTACTTCCACCGGTTAAATAACTTTTTTGCACATCTTTTAATCTTCTTATTCTTCGTATGAAAAAACAATCCAGAAGAAGAAACACATGCAGAGATCTATTCATTTCGTTCTTTAGTTTTTACATTAAAAAAAAAACTTAACTACCTTTGGTAGTTATTTAAAGAACAATTACCACAATACCCCTCATGGTTGTAAAATGATTCATTACAAACAAACATCTCAAGAACATACTCCTTCGATTGAAGCTTTACATGAGCTTAATAACCTGCAAGTTTGGTACGTCGATGTCCATGTGCTTTGCAAGGTTATAGTCCTTCTTAGTATAGCAAACTCCCTGTAACAGGTTCCCGAAAAATAAAGAAGAGATCATAAGCCATTGTTCTTATCAAAAGCATCTAAATTTCATAATAACAATTCATTTATGAGAAGCAATCAAGTAGGCTATAGATATCCAGAATTGATATGACCTAATTTCATCTATTTCGTCCATACAGATTCCAAAAAGACAAGAACTAAATGAAGAACAGAGATTTAATTCTTTCTTTAAGCTTACACTACCTATCTAATACAATTTTGCTACTTTCAACGTACATTCTCAATTTTAGAGTACCAAATTTCCAAATCAAACCGCAAAAGATTCAAACTTCCCTCCTTTGGCATGTTCTTTAGCAACTGAATTAATTAAAAGCGAACAAGAAAAAGAATAAATCAAATCAATCAACGTACTAGAACAAGAGAAACTGACCTTGAAAGAGGTACTTAGAGATTTCTCTCATGTTCTTCTCTAGTATGATCTGAAATGCAGAACAAGAAGAAACCCAATTAAACTTTATACATTAATCAACATACAAAAACATAAGAAATCCAGATAGATATAGAGAAGAAAGAGCATGAAAGAGTTACCATCATTGCTTAACCCAGCAAAAAGTGCTTCTTCTCGCTATAGTAAAGTTAGCTTCAAAGACACAAAAGAAAAACCCTATAGGAACAGTAATAGAAAATTACAAAACACTAATATCCTTGTCAAGTAGTCTGTCTACGTTGTGCTATGCCAGTTTCCAAAAAACAATAATTATCATGATGGGCGTTGTCTCTCTCTAGGAACAACAATAGGAATGAAGGTTAAGAATATATCAATGATCTTATAATTATCTATTAAGAGTTAACATTTGGTTTGTATAGATACAATATGTTATTATTTAGTTAATTATATCATAGTTTCCGATGTGTAGTTGTCCGCAGTTAAGATTGTCTGTACCAAATGATTTGTGACAATCCTGTACCAGAACATCTAGTCCACACATTTAAAGGGGATAGAGAAAAATATGTGTCAGATGCTCTAGCACATGGATGGCACAGAGCATGTGATACAAACGATCTCATCCTGTTGCTAGAGGAGGGGAAGAAGGACAAGGAGGTAGGAGAGGGAGATATGTAAATAAATTAAATAAAAAAGTGGGTCTCACATTTATAAATAAATTAAAATTTTAATATATTTTTTGAAAAAGAGTCCCACCTTGTCACGTCAACAAAGACTTAACACATGAGATCCATAAAAACAATAAAAATATTTAAAAATTGTCAAGTCAGTGTTGCCCTGACACTTAACGAAGTGGTTTAATTTTTTGTTAAGGTGGAGTTACAATTTAATGTTTTTAAAATATTAGAGTTAGAATTGCTCACTCTAAAATATTTAGGTCAAACTTGTCGATTAGTACAAAACTTAGGATCAAAAGTGACCTTTTTGGCTACATTTAAATATGTATAAGATAGACAATATATTTAGATAATTGTATCACTAGACTACAATCAATCGATTGACTGTAAACCATAAACTAATAAAAACAACAATGAGTATTTTTAGATTTTAAAAATAAACCAAATATGTGATAAAACAAACACATGCAAGAGTGGGGGTGAATTGTGTGTGACAAAAATTTTTGCAAGTTCTTTCAATTTGTATAATAGACAGATCCTAATCAACGAATAAAAACAGTAGAAGCCTATCAGATGATAAAGTCTTTTAAACAATAGGAGCCTATCAGAGATAGGAGTTTTTTGGCAGATAGGACCTTATTGAATAATAAATCCTGTTAAAACAATTTAAAAGCAGAAGGCGCCTGTTAAAACTGAAAGGAACCTCTTGCAAGTTGAAAACAGAAGTAGCCTCCATAAAAGTGAAGGAGCCTCTTGCTAAAAAGAACACATACACAATATAATGTGAAAATTTAAAATTTAAAGAGAGAGAGAAGAAGGAAGCAGTAGATTTATACTGGTTCGACTTACAACCCAAGCCTACGTCTAGTCCCCAAGTATCTAACTTGAGTGTTTCACTATAAAAACCCAAGTAGTAATTTGACGAGCCTCTTCAAGCTCACGAGTATATATTTTTCAAGGTCCTTCATCCTTCCAAACTAATAGTATTTAGCTAGCCTTTGCAAGCTCTTAACAGATGAAAATGTAATTTGCTCGATATAAGCTTCAATGATCTTTTAAAAAAAACACTTTCTAAAGGACAAGAGATTTGACAATTATATCACTTTTGAAAATACTGATACTGTGAATGTATTTTGATAATTTTTCTTGTTCACTCTTTTTGTTCTCAACTACAGTGATTCTTCCTTAAGTAGGCATTTCCTTAAACTAATTGTTGCATCATTTCCATTCTTAGGTTTACTTTGTATCTTTGATATCTCTGCTAGAATCTTCAATCTTCAACCGTTAAGAAAAACAAAATATGGCAGTGTCTAAAAAATATAGGATTAACAAGTCCTTTCGGATATTATAAACAAAATAAGGTAAGTTCATAAAAGGAGGTTCGTAACTGAAAGAAAGCATAAATCTTATGATTTTATTTCCTTTTAAGAAAATGTATCATTACCTATATAAGGAAATAAATCTATTTTGAATTTTGAAATAGTATAAGGTCGTCATCAAAATCATTAAAAAGCCTTGAACTAACAATCTCCCCCTTTTTGATGATGACAACTAATAACAGATATATTTTGAAAAATTCAAATCATAAACTGAGATATACCTATAGACTTTAGCCTTTCATTAACAGATCATATATCATAGCATAATACATCACAAATCATCAAAGCAATATTGAAAAAAAATCACAGATCATTAACTACTTTCCCCCTTTGTCATTATAAAAAAATATATCTACTCTCCCCCTTTGTCATTATCAAAAAGAAGAGGGGAAAGAACTAATCAATCAAAAAGTAAAAAACGTCATAATCGCACAAAGATGTAAAAATGACAATATCATTTAAGAGACATTTACTCTAGGCTATTAAACTAGAATGAGCCTTTTAAATAATTCATTCAAACTGTAAGATCCTTCTACGTAACCAGTTTAGCCTGATAGGAGCCTTCTTTTTAGAAGGGGCCTGCTAATACCTGCAAACGAAAGTAACATAGTATCTTCGAACACAATTAAATATTTGAAAGGCTGCACAAACCAAACTCTTTTCTTAATAAACATAATCTATCTTCTAAAAGAGGCTTAGTGAAGATATCAGCTATTTGATTATCAATATTAACATGTAAAATATCAATGGTTCCTTCTAAAACATAATCTCTAAGAAAAAGATATTTGACTTCTATATGCTTAGTCCTAAAGTGATGCACGTGATTTTTAGAAAGATTAATAGCACTGGTACTATCACATAATATAGGAATATGATCAAGTTTAGAGACAAATCTTGGAGTTGATGTTTCATCTATAAGGTTTGGGCATAGCAACTAGCTGCAACTATATATTCCGCTTCAGGTGTCGAAAGTACTGTGCGGTTTTGCTTCTTTCAGGACCAAGAAACTAAGCTTCTTCTAAGAAATTGAAAGTTACTACATGTGTTTTTTCTATCAACTTTGTCTCCTACATAATATATGCCATAATAGCCAACTAAGTCAAACAAATGAATTTTTGGATACCATAATTCGAAGTCTATAGTTTCATGAAGATAACGAAAAAATCTTTTGACTGCTTGAAGATGCCTTTCTTTTGGATTTGAATGAAAACGTGCACAAAGAAACATACTAAACATAATGTTTGGTATTGAACTTGTAAGATATAGTAATGATCCAATCATTTCACTATACTTTGTCTCATCTGTAGATTTGCCTTCTTCGTCTTTATCAAGTTTAGTTCCAGTGTACATTGGAGTACCTATCGGTTTGGCATTCTCAAAATGATATTTCTTGATGAGTTCCTTTGTGTATTTGTCTTGGCTAATGAAGATTCCTTTTTTCTGTTTGTTTAATTTGTAATCCAAGAAAGAATGATAATTCTCCCATCATTCTCATTTCAAACTCCCCTTGTATTAGTATTGGGAATTCTTCACAGAAGGATGGATTATTAGCACCAAATATTATATCATCAACATATATTTGCACTATGAGTAAATCATTCTCCTTTCTCTTAATAAATAAAGTTTCATCGACCTTTCCTCTTTCAAAGTTATTCTCAAGCAGAAAGTTACTTAATCTCTTATACCATACTCGAGGGGCCTGCTTTAAATCATACAGAGCTTTGGATAAATTCATCACGTAATTCAGATGGTTTTCATCTTCAAAACTTGGGGGCTACTTAACAAATACTTCTTTGTTAATGTAATCATTTAAGAATGCACTTTTAATATCCATTTGGAACAACTTGAAGTTTTTATAGCATGCAAAGGTAAGTAAAATTCTAATCGATTCCAATTTAGCAACAGGTGTAGAAGTTTTATCAAAATCAATACCTTCCTGTTGATTATAACTTTGAGCTACAAGTCTATCTTTGTTTTTCACTACCTTACCATTTTCGTCAAATTTGTTTTGAAATACCCAATAAGTTCCAATAACTAACTTATTTTGTGGACGAGGCACCATATTCCATACTTTGTTCTTGTCAAACTGACTTAGCTCATCTTTCATAGCTAAGACCTAGTTGTCATTAGTAAGAGCTTCTTCAACAAACTTTGGTTCTAATTGTGAGATGAGAGCCACAAAGTTGTTATTGAACCATGATCTTATTCTTCGACTTTCAGAAGGATCTTTATGAATATATTGATGTGTATCAAGACCTCTCCATTCTCTAGGTGTTTTTTATTGTATAGGCTTTTACTGAGATGAAGGAGCCTACTTGGTCTAGCTTCAGAGAAGCCTTTTTGATTTTGTGATTCTGAAGGTATTGCAGGAGTAATTTGATTCTCCGATGTATTTTTAGTAATCAAAGGATGCTCTTCATCGTATGAGTTAGTTATTGTTATCAAAGGTAGTGCTTCATCAAATACCACATGTGTCGATTCTTCTATCTTCTTTGTTCTTTTATTATAAACTCTGAATCCTTTACTAGCAGTACTGTAGCCCAAGAAAATAGCATTGTGTAATCTTGCATTGAACTTTCTAAGGTTGTCTTTTGCATTGTTTAACACGAAACACTTGCAGCCAAATGCTCTAAAGTAAGCAACATGAGTTTCTTCCTTTCCACAACTCATAGGGGTTTTTTTAGAATAGGTCTTATAAGACATTTGTTAAGTACATAACATGTTATGGATACTGCTTCTGCCTATTATCCATGAGGTAGTCCACTTTCACACAACATGATCCTGGCCATATCAACCAAAGTTCTCTTCTTTCTCTCTATAACTCCATTTTGTTGAGGTGTCCTTGGATAAGAGAAGTTATGAGTTATAACATTATTGTCACATAATTCTTCAAATTTTCTGTTATCAAATTCTTCTCTATGATCGCTCCGAATTCAAGTGATGCGTTACCCTTTTTCTATCTGAATTTTTCTACAAAACTTCTCAAACACTTTAAAAGCACCATCCTTATTTGATAAGAAATAAGCCATGTAAATATGAAGTAATCATCTACTAGAACAAAATTGTAATATTTATCATCAAAACTTTGAGTCCTAGTAGGACCGAATAAACCTATATGCACAATTTCAAATGGTTGGTTAGTAGACACAATATTTTTTGGAGAAAATTTGCTTTTGACTTGTTTATCTTTTAAACAAACCTTACAAACTTGATTGCTTTTGAACTTCAAGGTTGGTAGTCCTTTTACTAACTTGTTTTTAGAAAATTTTAATAGAATGCTCATGCTGGCATGTCCAAATCTTCTATGACAAATAAACAAATGCTTTTCTAAAGAGACAAAACACTTAACACTTTATGAGGACATGTCTTCCAGTTGAGCACAATATATATTCTAATTTATAGGATCAACAAACACAATATTATCATTATGAATATTGACAATTTCATAATGAGATGCATAGAAAATGACTTTATAACCCTTGTTACATAGCTGACTCACACTCAACAGCTTATATTTTAAATCATCAACAAAGAGAACATTATCAATAGAGGTAGAGTCAGAATCACCAATTTTACTAATTCCGATGACCTTTGCTTTATTTTTGTTTGCAAAGATAACATTGCCTCCGTCTTTTCTTTCAAAGTAGTTGAAGTGTGATATTTTACCTGTCATGTGTCTTGAACAGTCACTATCAACTATCAATTGATTCTCCTTTATCTTCGTTTTGAAACATATCTACAGAAAGCACTATCTCATTTTAAGTACCTAAAATTTTCTAGTTCCTTACAAGTTAGTAGTTTAACCTTTCGGTCTCCAAACATACATTTGACATAATTTCTTTTTACGAAAATTACAAGAATGACTAATGTGACCATATTTATCACAGTAGAAGCACATAATATATGAATGAGAATTGATATAATTTTTACCATGTATCATATTCCTGTTGTTTTGACTATAGTTACTGCTAGTTTTGAAAAAGGAATTTTTGTATGGCCTAATATTGTTGTTTTCATTGTATCCTATTCTAGCCTTACCAAAAATTTCATTTATCACTACCAAACAATGCTTTAAGATTCTTCCTTCAATCAACAAAATTTTCCAGATCTTTTTCTAAAGATAAGATATTTCTAGCATTTTTCTCCTTTTCAAGTCCTAAGGTGGTTATTTTTTCTTTTAACTGTCTTACCTTATCAAAATCATTTTAGCAGCGTATTTTCCAACTTAGCTACTCTTTCTTCCAGAACTTCCTTGTCAAAAACCTATTGTTTATAGTCAACTTCAAGAGACATATTCCTGGTTGCCAAATTCTCATTCGCAGATTCCAGTAATTTAAATTTACTCTTCAGAGATGCATCATTGTTCTAAGACTTCTCAACTTCTTTGAAATACTTCACTGTCAACCTTTTATACCGATCATATAATTCATGATATGCATTTTTCAATTCATCAATTTCAATATTAGAGTCAGAATAATAAACCTCATCATCTCCTTATTTAGTCGTAAGACAGAGATTGTTGACTTCTTCAGGCTCTTCTTTTTCAAAGCTTTCAAAATCTTCATCTGACCAGGTTGCTTTTAGTGTCATTCCTCTTCTATAGGAGGATCCTTTATCTCGCATAAGCTTTGTTTCAAGGATCATCAAGTTTCTTTGTAGCCAATCGAGTGAAATAGTGTCTAGATCCTTTGCAGTTTCTATAGCTGTCATCTTAGGTCTCTATTCTTTTATTAGTAACCTTAGAATCTTCGTTACGAGCTCATAATTGGGATATATTTTTCCTAAGTTCTTTAAGGCCTTGATGATGTTATTAAACCGTCTGAAGAATTCTTCGATGGTTTCTCCTTGTTTCATGCCAATAGTTTCGTATTGATGCACTAAAGGACTTATTATATGTTTCTTTACCTTATTCGTTCCTTCAAAGGTGACTTATAGTTTATCCCACTTTTTTTGGGTGTAGAACAGTAGGATATCTTTTCATATTCTTTTGGAGACAACGCACATATCATATGATGTTTGCTTTAGCGTTTAGTTGTACATTTCTTCTGTCAACATCAGTCCATACTTCTACTTTATCTAAATTGGGAAGTGTAGCTCTAACTTTGATGACTTGCCAGACTTTAATATCTATATATTAGAGATAGATTGTCATTCTCTCTTTCTAATATGAGCAGTTGTTTCCATTGAAGTAAGAAGGCTTTAAGACAGATTGTCCTTCAAAACCTCTCAAACTATTTTCCATGATTTATCATTTGTTTTAAAACACAAAAACATGAAACATCGCGCTAATACCAAATGATAAATAAAACACATGCAAGAGTGGGGGGTGAATTGTGTGTGACAAAATTTTTTTGTCAATTTGTATAATAGACAGATCCTATTTAACGAATAAAAACAGTAGGAGCCTGTCAGACGATAAAACCTTTTAAACGACAGGAGCCTGTTAGGAGATAGGACCCTGCTTAAACGAAAGGAGCCTACTAAATGATAAATCTTGTTAAAATAATTTAAAAACAGAAAGTGCCTGTTTAAATTGAAAGAAACCTCTTGCAAGTTGAAAACAAAAGGAGTCTCTTATAAAAGTGAAAGAGCCTCTTGCTAAAAAAATCACACATACAATATAATGCAGAAATTCAAAAGTTAAAGAGAGAGAAGAAGGACCCAGTCAATTTACAATAGTTTGACTTACAACTCAAGCCTATGTCTAATCCCCAAATATCTAACTTGAGTGTTTCACTGTAAAAATTCAAGTAGTAATTTGACGAGCCTCTTTAAGCTCACGAGTACATATTTTTCAAGGTTTTCCAACCTTCCAAGCTTTTAGTATTTAGCTAATCTCTACAAGCTCTCAACAGATGAAAATGTAATTTGGTCAATATTAGCTTCAATGATCTCTCTCAAAATAAAATTTTCATTTTCTAAAGCATAAGAGATTTGATAATGATCACTTTCAAAAGTACCGATACTGTGAATGTAATTCGAGAATTTTGCTTATTCACTCTTCTTGTTCTCAACTGTAGTGATTCTTCCTTAAGTGGGCATTTCCTTCAACTAGCCGTTGCATCATTTCCGTTCTTAGGTTGACTTTGTATCTTTGATATCTATGTTGGAATCTTCAATCTTTAACCAAAAGAAAAACAAAATATGGCAATGTCTCGAAAATATAAAATTAGTAGTATCCTTTCGGATATTGTAAACAAAATAAAGTAAGTTCATAAAAGGAGATTCTTGCCAGAAAGGAAGCATATATCTTATATTTTTGTTATCTTATATTTTTGTTTATTTTTCAAAAAATGTATCGTTACCTATATAAAAAGATAAATTCAATTTAAAATTTGAAATAGTATAAAGCCATCATCAAAATCATTAAAAAGTCTGGAGCTAACAATACAAATATATTCTCACCTCTGCACCTCTAACAAAAATTTAATGATTAATAAGTGGGAAAAATATGATGTTGTTATTTGTTAAAGTTAAATTAATAATTTCCAATTTGCCACCCGTAATATTGGATAATTTAAAAAATTAAATGGTCTCACGAACTTGAAGCAAATTTCTAGAATTTAAGGGATGGAGTGGAGATTAATTTAAACGAATTGAATAAAGAAACGCAATTGAAGTTGAATGTGTCATTGTACTAACCCAACAAATTCTAAAATAAATAAACTAAGATTTATAATATTAGTGAAATTTCAAAAAAAACATGCAGAGGAATAAAAACATTTGTATAATTTAAAATTATTTATAAAATTAAAAAAACATTTATTAAATTCAAGTTATATTATTTTAATAAAGTTGGCTATTAAATTTACATCATACCAATCATACAGTCTCTACACTATATGCCATGTCATCGATCCGATCAAAGAAACACGGATACTAGCTACCTATTTTATTTGATCCAACGGTCAAGATTGTCAAATACAAACTGAAACTCGAAGCACACGGATCGCCGTATTAAACCGTCGATGAAATTCTAATAAGCGGTCCAGATTCACCCTCGCAAACCTCACCCTACTTTAAATAAGCACCCTCCACTCAAGCCAGAATCATAATTCAAATATTGCTTTCCCCATTTCGAAACCCTCAAGATCAAGTCAGCAAGGTATCTGTCAAATTTCTCGAGAAGATGTCAGGTCGTGGCAAGGGAGGCAAGGGATTGGGCAAAGGCGGAGCCAAGAGACACAGGAAGGTTCTTCGCGATAACATCCAAGGCATTACGAAGCCTGCAATTCGCAGGTTGGCTCGCAGAGGTGGTGTTAAGAGGATCAGTGGTCTAATCTACGAAGAGACTCGCGGTGTTCTCAAGATCTTCCTGGAGAACGTTATCCGTGACGCTGTTACCTACACTGAACATGCTCGCCGCAAGACTGTGACGGCGATGGACGTCGTTTACGCCCTCAAGAGGCAGGGCAGGACTCTGTACGGTTTCGGTGGTTAAGGCTTGTCGTTTGTCTCTGTTTAGTTCTATTCGTTCTGTGAATGTAAATCGGGTTGTAGCTTGTTTGAAGTGGAATTAACATATCAATATGTATTGATTCTACTTTGTGATGCTAAAGTCGTTTTTATCAATTCGATAGATCTGTTTAGTTTTTAGTATTCATTCTGGCTTTAATTGTTCCTAAATCTTTTCAACATCAAATCAGTTTCAGCCATTAATGACTGAAAAAGTATCTTTGAGGCAGTATGATTCATGTTTCAGTCCAAAATCAAAATCAAAATCAATTGATGAATGATACTTCGCATCTGTAGTAATTGTGATTTGAGTTTCAATCCACCAGAAGACCGGCTAATTCGTGCTAAGTTGTGATTAGGGACTCGAATAGTTTATCGAAAATTGCATACTCAACCTTTAAATGGGTCTGCTTGTATACTTTATTTACAATGGTAGTTTTTTAATGGGCCGTTGATACATCAAAGGTGTCGTGGTGTAGTTGGTTATCACGTCAGTCTAACACACTGAAGGTCTCCGGTTCGAGTCCGGGCGACGCCATTGTTTGATTTTTTATAAACTCTGACCATTTCTTGATGAGATAGACAACTGTCTCGTGGTAGGTAGGGATGGACTATCCTATGTGATGGAAAGCATTTCAGAGTATCTTTTCTATCGCCGGAAAATCGAAAGGAACATTGGTATTATTCAATCATATTAAGATTGCCTGCAATTAAGAATATCAGCATTACGTCTGCATCTGCAATTTCTTTGCGTGAAAAATTTTCATTTTGATGTTCAGGAATTCAATAAAGACAATCAAATTACGAGGAACCTTATCAGACCAAATGGAACATCCTCAGTTGGGCATCATTGGTCGAGGTGAAAACAGGTCTTGAGTTATATTTAGGCTCTGTTTGATAAACAAAGGATTACATTAGTAATTGGCTGATTATATTAGTTGATTTGACTAGTAGATAATATCAATTTTTTATTAAAGATGTTTGGTAAAATTAACTATTTAGTATTAGTTGTTGATGTGTATAATAATTTATGAAAATATGATTTTAAAAAAATTATAAAAGCATAAATATTATATTTCTTACTATTTTGTTGAATATTCTTATAAGAATTTATATTTTAGATATTAAATTTACAAAAATTAAGTTTATAACTTTAATAAAAACACAGCAACAACAATAATAATAATAGTCCAACGTTAAATTCTTTATTAATATGAATAATGCAAGGAGTTACATTATATTAATATTTGTTTTCATATAATATGTATAAATTTTATTATTTAATAAATTAAAATATTTATAATTATAGTATGATACAAATACGATATATAATAGTTATATACTAAAAATATTAATTTGACATGATTCTTTATCTTCAAAAATTTAATATTATGATATTTTAAAATATAAACTAATATTATAAAATTAAATAAAGATAAAAAATTTAATTAACCCCTTTATTATATTCTTCTAAACTTTAGTACGATAAAAAAAACCAACTTTAAAAATACATTAAACAAAAGCAGATAATAAAGTGAAAGACAATATTGTTATTAGGCAAACAGATAGTCCCAAAAGCTCCTCTTATGGAACTTTTAGAAATCAACTTATTAGAGTTAAATAAATTAACAAATAAGTCATTCATAAAGTACATCAATAATTTTTTAAAATAGTTAAAAAGTTAACTTTTAGTCAATAAGTTAAAATTATCAAATTAAATCTAAATTTTTTATTAGTTAGAGATAAAATTGTATATTACTAGACTTTCTTAGATCTCGCACTTGAGATTCTTAGTAAATATTGTTGTTATTGTTATTATTAATTGACTGAAAATGCAAGAGTGAAGAATAATTCATTTTGATCGTTAAAAATATAAAGTACAATTGACTTTCGAATTCTCAATTGGTTGGCATACCTTTTCTAATTGGACAATTAGCCCTCACAACTCATTATTTGTACAAACAACCTACTCTCAGGAACTCCGGGACGTCTCATGGAAAGGTAAATGAGAACAAGAAGGGGGAAAGAAGAATACAAGATATTAGCCCAATCTCCACAAAAACATCATTTATGAAGAACAGGGGCAACCTGGAACCAGCAATTTGATCTCAGCTACACTTAGCCTCAACTTGTACCAACCACTTGCCCACTTTGCAGCCTGCAGACACCAAGGTTGGCTTTTACGACCACTTTTGTGTAAGTCAAAGTTTCAGCGAGATTCTACTGACCTACCAAATCCAGAAAGATGAAAAGATTACATCACATTGATTTTGCAGCTTTTTAACAAAATCCATTTTCAAAGAAAATCTTGGGGTTTGGAATTTGGAAACAAGAAGATGGTGCAGAAACCAGTTAAACAAGAATTCCCACGAAGCTCAAGTACTACCAACCTTAAAGGAAGCCTCCCCCTGTCCAAGAGCTATCAGATTTCCTGTTGTGATCAACAGATTTCTTATCGCGTGCACTCTGATAAAAGTTATCATCATAAGTGTCATCTTTGGCATCATCCCAACCTGCCCAACCATCATTGTTATGTGATGCAGCTGCCTTATTGCAATTATCCTTCCTGTTTTCATTCTGGTCCCAATCATCCCATGAACTTGAGGTGTAGGAACTATTTTTATGCCCACTTGCTGTAGAATTTTGATTTCTGTTCTCATTCTGGTCCCAATCATCCCATGAACTTGAGATGTGGGAATTACTGTTATGCCCATTTGGTGAAGAATTTTGCCCACCAAAGGAAGAATTCCATCCTTTGTTTTCCTGCTTATTAAAATCCTGCTGATATTCATTCGTATAATTTTCATTTTGTTGCCAGTTATCATTTTTCGAGCCTCCATCTTTAGCATATTCCTCAACCTTCTGTGTAGCCATTGCCATAACACCTTTCATGATTCCCCATGTCCTTTGTCCAATCTCTGTTGTCTTTGCTGTGACAACATTGACAGTTTCATTCACCTTGTAATCATAACCACCTTCTTTAACCTGCAACAGAGTTTATATCATGGAACACAATGAAGCAATTCCAATTTCCCCACTTCGTTGCAAGTACAACATAGATATCAGTAACATACTTGACCATTTCATCACACTTTTCACAGAAAACAGATGTATAGACCTAAATTCTGAAGCTACGATTACTGCCAACTCAATCAGAAGACACCGTACACAAGAACAGAAGTTAATGCCACAAAAGATCCAATCATTAATTAAAACGTTAGAACGAACGAAAAAGCCTTGAATTAACCAAACCTTCATAAGTGTTGCCTTTCCAAACTCATTTTAGTAGTCAGAAATGAGATACAATGGAAAAATCATTTGCAGAAGATCAGCACAGATACCACTCAACAGGGAAGAACTAGCAAAGCATATCTGTCATCTTCACAAGATTCTACAACCAGTTGCGTTTTCCAGAGATCCTATAAGGGGATCAAATTCAATGAAATCTACAAAGTATTTATCATACATGGTTAGAGGTTTTCGATAATAGCAGTAGTCTAAAAGGCAATAATCTCCAAATACACCAGTTAGGTGGCATTGGTTGAGTACAATGGGCGTAAAGGGATTGTACCACGATATCCCTCTTTTAAATGGTTGAGACAAGAATAGAGTTTGGTCCTAATGGAGGTTAAGGATAGCCTAGATTGGTGATTAACAGTCAATAGCCCAATTCTTCCAACAAAAACAGCTTAATACCTTAGTGGTATTAAGGTAAATAGAATACAGTTGGATTAAAAAAATTATGAAATGAATCAATATATGTAAACATACCTTAATGGTGATCTCTCTTGTCCCAGCTTGGACGACATTTGCGGCTGACTGAGCCACCAGGGACAGCCTACCGAATCCCTACATTGCAAACAAAACACATGACCAAATTATACAAATCGTACCAACAAAAACCCAAAAACGAAAGAAGAAATTCCCCAAACTAAACACCTGAGACATAACAGAGAGCACATCCTGTTGAGAATTATTACTGCTCTGGGAAGCAACAGGGTTCGATCCAAATCCCACGTACTTCCCTCCTTGTGAAGGCGGGATTCCTTCAGGCCTCGACTCATTCTCCGCCATTTTTCTCGCAAAAAAGCCATCTTTATTCGCCGCAGAAGCTTCAAGCTGCGACCTTGTATAAATGTCCTCCGAAGACCTGGATCTTACAGAAAGCCCACTATTATTCACGTTATTACTCCCTCTAAAATCACTAACCGATTGGTTCCTCCTAATATCGCTGTTCGATCTAAAGGAGTCCTCATCGTCCCAATTATCCCACCCTCCATTATTCCCAGAATGATCGTTCCTGCCACCGGCCCCAACCGGCGGTTTTTTACTTCCTCCTCCTCCGACATTTGCCTTAACCACCGGCGGGTCCCTCCACGAGCGACCCTCCGCTAGGGCTTGGATTCTATCGCGATAAATACTCGCAGCGTTGGTGTTGTACTTCGTGACTATATCGGTCTCCTTAGGGATACCATACTGAGCTAAGAAAGCGTTAAGCTTATCGTTGCCTCCTGATTCCATCTTCTTGACCTGGATCTCGGACCACGAGTCCATGGTCACCGATCGGACGAACGAGATGTGGACACCAAGGCCTCGGTGCTTGCCGGAGCACTCTAAGCACATGAACACCCCGTAGGACACCGACGCCCATTGCGGGTTCTTTTGTGAGCAGTCCACACAGATCTTGTTCGATGGTTGCGATTGCAGGTCCCGGAGCCGCCTCGACGCCGCCATTAAGATCCGACCCGATCCTAATTAAGGCTAAATCGGATTGGCCAATGAGGAACGAAAACAAAGGAAATAGAAGACCACAAAGAGAAGAGTGATATAGGAAAATTAAGGTGTTTTTTTCCGAAAAAAGTTATTTAAAAGTACCAATGAGGACTTTAAATATATTTTTAAATCAATAATAGTTATTGATAATAATATAAGAATTTTGTAAAGGACAGAAAATTTGGGGATAAAGCTAAAACTGTGGTAGTTGTTAGGCACAATTAAGCATTTTATTTCGTTAATTTAGAAATTTTTTTAAAAATCTTTTCTCTCAAATTTCGATTAGAAGATAACAACAAAATACATATGATATAAATATTAAATATCACTAATATGAAAATCTAACTCAACAAGAACTAATTAAATTTATTTGAATTTAAGAGGTATGCTGAATCATTAGATAAACGATATTTAGTTGATATAAGTGTAATAATTATTTAATGGTTTAAAAACTAAACTGAAAGTTAAACCAGTTAGTCAAGAAGTTTAAAGTTTGAAAATTTCAATTGATATCAGATTGTCATAGAAGTGGTTAAAAATTAAATATAATTAAAAATTTTAAAATAAAATTAAAGGAAACTATCTTTTTTTATAAAAGAAGTTGAAGTTTAATTGAAAAAGAAGACTCTTATATAAAACTTAAATGTAATTTTCATGAAATTATATTTTCTTAATTAGTATAAATTTTTTAAAAATACTTCACATATTCAACCAAAGAAGTGAAAACAGGTCAAATGGTGAAAATAACCCCCATCTAGGAGTAAAATAGAACATAAAATCGTAAGCTACCAAGCAGTGGGAGGAGCTTGGGGCTCTGATGACGTGCCTATTGAAAAATGAGCCGCAGACTATCTGCTATTTTGATATTCAAATTCAATATATATGAAATTGAAATAGTAGATCTGTTGTTTCTTTCATTTTTATATTGTTAATTTATGTCCTTATAGTCAATCAATTGGATGCAAATTAATGTATGACAATATTTTTAATTAATAAAAGGGCTTTTTTCATCTTTGTGTATTAATTTAATTACATTTGATGTTTTAATACTAAAGGTAAAATCACTGGAACAATTACTGTATAAGTGAAATTATGATGAAATCATAATTGTAATAATCAATTTACATCTATGTATTGTTTCTAAATGTTCCTATTTGCAGTTTCATTAAGACATGATATTATTGAAATGGTAAAACTACCACATATTATGTTTCTTTCTTTTGAAAAAAGTAATTAATCTTATAAATTAAAATATGGAAATACTTAAACTAATGTGTGGGTAATTATTAGAGAATAAGTCACTGAACTAACCCGACTATGAGAATCTTGAATGAAATATTACTTATGTAGATTTCCTCATAATGATGATTGTAGAATTGATCATTTGACTTGAGATTACTAATGTATCTCGTGTGGGAATTACTGTGTTTTGATGTTATTTATGAATCGTCATAGGATAATTCAGTCGGTAGTACTTAGATGTAATATAAATCATGCGGAGATAGTTGAGTAAGCCAATAAATGATTTGTCACTCTAAAGTAATTAGAGAGAATGCTCTAGTGTTCTTAATTAGTAGTGGTTTATAGAATTCTCTGGCCATAGTGAATTAACATTTGAAAAAAACGTTTTCAAATTTCAATTATAAATTAATTACTAATTAGCAAGAATGAATATGTTTGGATAAAAAAAGTAGACATGGTATCCATACTCTGTCCAATTGGAACATTGAATTATGAAAGGATCAAATTATACATCATAACCATGCATGGACAGGTTAAGTCAGCACTTTGACATTCTTGATATTCATATCATATTGCTAGACGTCAATCTTAATCTACAATTATAAATTATTTGATTAGAGAATTAAAGACAAATTAAAAGGAGTTTTAATTTATCTTATTCTAATTGTGAATTAAAATTAAAATTTATAATCATTGTCGACATATTAGGAATTTAATGAGTCACACATCAAAGAACAATTTGTAAAAGAAAAATCAATATAATTAAGTTGGACTTAATTATAAAGTTTGAAAAACTTTAGGATCAAATATGAGATATTTGATTTTATTAAAATTAAATTAATTATAATTAGAATTTGATTTTAATTATAGTCAAAGAATTTTAGTTTAATAAAAATTAAAAATCCTATTGATTTTCAATAAATAGGAAGAACATTTAGAAGCTAACACTTCTGTCTTCTTCTTCTCAAAAGATTAGAGATGTCAGTGGGCCGAGCGGGCTAGGGTGGCCCGTGGCCCGAGGGGTCATGGACGGGCCGGGTTAACTCAGCCCACTATACTTTTTTTAGAAAACTTAAAAAATGAATTTGTTTTTGAAATAACAGTTGGGCCGATCGTGACCTAGTCAACCAAAGCCAAAATTGGGCTGGATGGGCTAGGCCTTGTTTGACATCCCTACAAAAGGTCTTGAGAAATTGCTCTATAGAGCCATTAGAGGCTGGACAATTGAATAGCTTGTCATTGATAAATCAGAAAAGTTTCAAAAGGATTTTCAATAGGAACACGACCAACGATTTCTTATTCGTATTTATGTTTTATTCAAGTTTATTCAATTATCATGATCCGCTCAGAATCTGTAAAAAAAATTTTATTTTTCATTGCGCCCATGATTCGATCACGGTTGAATTTCAATAGTGGTATCAAAGCCTCCTTTAATTATTTATCTTGAATTAGAGGCTTGGTTTTGATTGATTGTGATAATATGTTAAAGTTTGAAGAATTGCAATGTGCATGATATTCGAGACTGTTCTTGTCTCATTATGAAAATTGTTTTTTATATTTCTTTGCGTAAAGTTACACTTGTGCAATATTTCTGAAATATTAGTTTGCATGAGTGTTCTATTGTTGCCTAAGCCCATGTTTATATGATGTTGGAAATTGTTTCTATTTGAGTCTTGATTTGTCTATGTTAAACAAATGTTTTCACGACATGGCTCTTGAGAGACTGGCATATTAATGCTGGAATTATTTTTGCCCATTTGTTCTGGAACCTTTAAAGATAAATCAAAATTTGCGATCTAAAAACCTAGCTCTTCTCTTTGTGTGTGACTTATCAAGATATGAAAAAATTGTCTTCTTTACACTTGCGATTTTCTAACTGCCTTGTTTATGTTTACTACATTTATGGATTACACAAATAAGTGGCTTAAAAGTCATTTGAGATGTCTCT
>JANQBM010000005.1:42840320-42852172 GCA_025594535.1 Erythroxylum domingense | reverse complement strand
TATTATTTATATGTGAAATATCTGAAAAATATTGTTATTTCATATTAATTGTGATTATTTTTTATTATTTTGATTTTTAGAGACTAAGTTAAAATATACAGTACAATGTACAATATGACAATAGACTATTTTGCAATTTTAAAAAAAATTCAGGGACTATTTTATAAATTTAAAAAATTACCCTAAACGGTATCCGATATTAACCGGTATCAGTAAAGTACCATACTAAAACTCAATCTGATACGGTATTCGTAACATTACTTCATGGTATTTAAAATTTAAATTTTAAACTTTAAAAAGTTCAAGCCTAATTTGAAATTCGGACAATTCAAGCTTAACAAATTGACTTATGGTCTATCTGGTTAAAATTTAGACTTTAAAAACTTTGAGCCAACTTTCAACTCCGGTGAATTCAAGACCTTAGGTCGATCGGGACAAATTTTGTTAACCCTGCAATCGATTTTTGGATTTGGACAAGAGATAACATTATTGTGGCATTTTAGACTAGTTTGTAGTTTATACGATCAAAGTTATCAAGATAAGAGTAGACTCCCAGCGCACTTCGATTTGAGATCTTCACCGGCAAAAGTATCGTGACGCTTTTTGAGTTTTTGTCCGGCAAGATTATAAACCTACACGTGCATTGCGTACGAGACAGAATCAATGAGCAAGAGCTTTCAAATGTGATTCGATTCCAACATAACCCAAACAAAGGCCCTCCTTCCCTTCCCTCCTTCTTCATCACTAGCCTTCCCAGAGACTCCACACCTTTACCAGAACATGTACACCTCCACGCCTCCACACTTCCTATCCGTTACAGTCCCTCGCTCACACGGCCCGAAGGTTAGTTAGCAGTTACAGAAGCCTACTTCGGCTTTTCTTTTTCTCTCGAAACTTCGGCTAAAAACTATGTGTGCATTTGCAGAACTTGACATCGAGCGGCTTCCGTTTTAGAGTCTTTACGGTTTCTTCGACTCTCAGTGAAGCTTCCAATTACATTCCTGCTGCTCCCATTCTTCTCCCCGATGGACCATGGAAGCAGGTTAATACCACCGCTCATTTGTTTTTTTATTTGTTTTTCTTTCTGGTTAGTGTGGAACTTGGTTTATTTTGGTTTTATGTGGAATTAGCTGGTTTATTGGCTGAGCGTTGTTGTGCGTGTAGATTCCTGGTGGAGTAACCGCTCCTAAAGGATTCAAAGCGGCGGGAATATATGGTGGTTTGCGTGCGAAAGGAGAGAAGCCTGATCTCGCCCTTGTTACTTGTGATGTTGATGCTGTAGCCGCAGGTAGTTTTAATGTTCTTACTGTATTTTGTTATAGTGACATTTATGAGTTTAGATAATGATTTTATTCTGTACATGTCTTGGGGCTGACGATTACTATTTTAGGTTTTTAATGTTGGAGATTTTCTGATTCTTACAGGTTCATTCACTACCAACATGGTTGCAGCCGCACCGGTGTTGTATTGTAAACAGGCGTTGGAGATTTCTAAGACGGTAAATTCAGGATAAGAGTTTGGAAACTTCATCTGTTCATATCATTGATCATTCATTTTATGGATGAGGTTCTAGTGGCATCGGGTTATGGTACCTACCATGTTCTTGGAACTATTGAGCTTGTTTTTGCCCTTTATGGGAGAGAGTTTTATGGATTGGCTTTTGCAGTTAGTTTTGAATTCTTTACTGGATGATACTCTAACTCTACATATTTATGCTATTTTATACCTCTTTTGCATTTTATCCTGGGGGCTTATTTTGAGCATCAGTATGTTATAGGCAGTAATGTCTGATGCTTACTGAACTAAGCGCAGGACGGAGGGACTAATATGTGTTTACATGATCCAGTGCTATCTCTAAATTTTGATATTAATTTATATCTCAGACAAAAAATTTGCTAAAAGTTACGTCCTTGTAATGCCCTCAGCGATCACTTAAAAACACTGGTATTTCAGTAGAAAAATGTATTGCTTAAAGTCATAAATATTGTTTGTTTGATGGTCAATCAGCTTAGGGTTGATTGTAATTTATACTAGTATAGCCATAGATTAAAAGGCTAAAGCTGTATTTCTTCTTCAGGCACGTGCAGTGATGGTAAATGCTGGTCAAGCAAATGCGGCAACAGTAAGCTTCTGCCAAGAATTCTACAATAATGCTAACTTTCCTATTTTCTTATTTCCTTTTTAGTGATTCATTGTTATTTATATATTCAGTTGCATATTCCTGTTTGAATGGATTACATGGAGAAAAAAATCATTATTTTTGGCTTTTCAATCTTGCTATTTCCAAATTATATGAGTTGCTTTACTCAATCTGACCACTTGCATTTATCAGTAAAGTATTGACTAAGAGATGCCTTCAATGATATCCAGGGTGATGCAGGATACCAAGATTTGCTAGAATGTGCTGATAAGCTTGCTGCGGTATGCAAGCCTAGGTTTTAGCATATCTACCTGGTGAATTAATATTTTGCCCAAGCTTAGTCATTTCTGTTAATTGTCTCAGCTGCTAAGGTTAAAGAGAGAAGAAGTGTTGATCGAATCTACTGGAGTAATCGGTCAAAGAATCAAGAAGGTAAATAAGGAAAATCTACAAATATACCCTGATTCCTTATGTTGATCCAGTTGGTATGTTCAATAATTGTGCACCATATTCTCATCCTGTAATAATATGTGCAGGAAGCCCTTGTAAATTCCCTTCCAAAATTGGTTAACGTTCTCTCATCCTCTATTGAAGGGTAATCATTATCTTTCTGTCACATATTAGTCTTTGTTTTTCTATTTAGTACAACATCCATCTATTCAGTCACTTGTTTGGTCTTCAGCATTGTGTTCAATAAATGGTATTGTCTTCTTTATACATCCTACTGTTGTTTATACGTTTTTTCAATTCTTGTGCAGGGCAGGTTCTGCAGCAGTGGCAATCACTACGACTGATCTAGTTAGCAAGAGTGTGGCTATTGAGACACAGGTATGGATGGTTTCTTGAATTTTATGACTGGTGCTTACATGCTTCCTCATTCAAATGAATCGACCTTAAACACATGCTTAAAGAGTATTTTATCCTCAGTTAACATTCACGCATCTTCTGTTCACTAACGCAGTGGGTTGAAGCTTTGAACAACTAATATCTAGCATCTGTCTTTTTTTCGCTCTCTTTTCCAACATGCCTCTCTCAAAGGGTGATAAAACCTTGAGATTTGGAGTTTATAATTTTGAATTGACCGGAAAGCAGGTTGACCTTCTGTAGTTTGTCAATTCCTCAGGTTGGAGGGAAAAATATAAAAATTGGTGGAATGGCTAAAGGTTCTGGAATGATCCACCCAAATATGGCCACCATGCTTGGTGTATGTCCCTTTTATCATTTGTCTCTTATGTCTTCAGAAAATTGTATTCTAATTTCTATTGCATTCTACTAATTTCAGGTAGTTACAACTGATGCGGTTGTTGCGAGTGATGTTTGGCGGAAAATGGTGCAGATTGCTGTGAATCGTAGTTTTAACCAAATAACTGTAGGTCACTTGATTACTCAAATTTCATCCTCTCAAAACGTGTATTACTTTTTCCAACAAGCATCACACAAAAAGTTTGGTGTTGGTGACACATTGCTAGATTTATTTCATCCAGGTTGCTTGCAAAAATTATTATTAAGCTGTTTTGCCTAGATTGTGCTTGTTTTTCCACACTAAAATTTACTCTCAAATTTTGCAACTGCTTTAAAGCTATTTGTTGCTTTTGAATCTTTGACATGTTTACTTTTAAATGTTTTGTTGGTTCCCAGTGCATTTGAATCTAAGAGATTGTAGCTAGCCAGAAGCCCATACAGTTTAACTTTTCCTCCAGCTTCACAGTTGTTTTTATGAACTTTTTTGAAACTTGGTGTTAAGGTACTTAAAATTCCCCGCATCCCTGGGAAGCAATTATGCTTTGCTTTACAGAATGCCGACATGCTTGCATTCCTTGCATGCCGTTGTGTATGGTTATGTGCTGATTGCTAATGATGCAGGTAGATGGAGATACTAGTACTAATGATACAGTGATTGCTTTGGCTAGCGGATTATCTGGATCAACCTACGTTTCTTCTTTTGACTGCTACGAGGCAATGCAACTTCAAGCAAGCCTTGATGCGGTAAGCTTGACTACCATAAATTTGTCATTGATGTACTTGTGTCAAACTATTCTATTTTTCATTCTTTGTATAAGTATTTATCCCAGCTTAGATTAAAAATAATTATATTAACATGCGCACTCACGTTTCCCTTTTTTCCTTTACCAACTATATTTTATGTACCAGACCCATGAAATATTGTGATAATTTTAGGGTTGGCATTTTGGCTGAACCCAACCCGAACTTGGCTTGAAACCTGAAAACGGACTTCAGGTTATTTGGTCCTGCCCGATGCAAACCTGATCAAATTTTGGCTTAGGCTTGGGCTTCTTTTTTTCAATTCTGAACCTTACAAAGCTTGGCCCAGCCCATTGCATGCATAATTAATTTGTATCACACCTATGTTAATTTTCTGGGCTTCTTTATTTAAATTTTGAACCTTACAAAGCTTGGCCCCCAGCCCATTGCATGCATAGTTAATTTGTATCATCACCTATTTTAATTTTCTTTCTTTTTGTTCATCATTCTTTAAATATAACCTATTTTTTGATCAAGCATCATGCTCCAACTATGTTCAGCCAACTCTACTGCTGGTATATCTAACCTTTCCCATATGTAACTGTTTGCGTGGACTTTTTTGAAGGTTAGCATATGTTGTATTGTGGTATCCTGGCTCTGATTGATTATTAGCCCTAAATATTGGTAATCTAGGTTCAACATTTTTGCTCTCAGGTTATGCAAGGCCTTGCTAAATCAATAGCTTGGGATGGAGAAGGAGCTACCTGCCTGATAGAGGTCTAATTCTATGTTAAAATGTCTTCTAATAATTAAGGAAACAAAAAATGATATCACATTCCCTTCCTCCGGTTAGGGGCACACATGTGAAGAAACAAAAGGTGCACTTGTATGACATGTGACAAGTACAAGATCAAGTTTGTGCTGTGTGCAGAAGCTAAATTGTATCTGTTCCACTTGATCCTTTATTACTCAAATTTGAAAATTGGAATGATTACCTAGCATATTACAATAGGAACACAGTTAACCATTTAGAATTTGGCTGCTTTAACTAATTTGTACCTTATATTTAGGTTTCAGTGACTGGTGCAGAAAGTGAGGCTGAAGCAGGAAAGATAGCACTCTCAGTGGCATCTTCTTCACTTGTCAAGGCATGACACTAAACTTGAAATAGTTATCCATGCTGTGTCTAGCCATGTCTAATTGACACGCTGATACTAGGCTGCAATATATGGAAGAGATCCAAACTGGGGACGTATTGCTGCTGCTGCTGGCTATGCTGGGATCAATTTCAAACAAAACAAACTTCGAATTAGGCTCGGAGATTTTTTACTCATGGATAATGGGCAACCACTTGCATTTGACAGGTGAGATCAACTTGCTTGGCTTGGCCAAGACAAGTCCTCAAGTCCTCCCAGTTGCTCAGATGTCTGTCTGGGTTTCCTCGTATGTTTCAACTAGTGATATATGAACCTTTTCAGGGCTGCCGCTAGCAACTATATGAGAAAGGCTGGTGAGGCTCATGGAACGGTTAATATTTATATATCTGTGGGTAAGCTTCAAGATGCCATAATATGAGACAAACACAAGGCAACTGTGCATTTATTTAGCTAGTATTTCCACAGCCATAAATCTATAATTTGACAACCCCTTAGCATTTTAAACCATGCAAGTCTTCATATTACACTGCCAATTCACTGCAAGAATTGTTCAATAGCTCCCCATTCAGACTATGTTTCTCAATACTTCCAAACGCTATTAACAGAAATTTGCTTGCATAAATGGGAAGCTTGGAAGTTCTATTTGATTGATTTCAAATCATTTATGTTAGCTTACATTTGAGACTGAAGTTGCCAATGAAAAAGCACACTAAGAGTGACTAATGACATTTGCACATTCTTTCCCATTCTCCTCCTCTCTTCGATTATGCTGAAATGAAAATTTGACACTTCTGTGAATTAAGAGATGAGCTAACTAGCTGTCATTTGTTCCAACAGGTGACAGATCAGGGAGTGGACAAGCATGGGGCTGTGATTTAAGTTACGATTATGTCAAAATAAACGCAGAGTACACAACATAACGGAGCATACTGCATCTTTTTGGTTTTTCGTTTCCTGTACCCTTAACATAATAGATAATTTCAGACACCATAATTCTACCTGGCTTTCATAAGATTGTCAAGATCGGTACTTTCCAGGTGTTTATCTGAAATTTCATTCACATCTACGAACAGGGTAATGTAAGCACAGGTGGTTCCTTTTAACATATGAAATGGGCAGAATTTCTATTTACAGTCAGACATCTAACTCAAGTAAATAGCCTAGTGGAGTGTCAACAAAAGGGCACAAGAAGAAAGTGTCCTCCAGTGTTTATTTATTCACACAGCTTCAGAGCACGGTGCAACTATAGTGAAGATGCAAGTTCACAGTGCCTGCGTAACTTGAGTAGTACAGTGCCTGCGTAACTTGAGTAGTTAAACTTGGTGATTGCTTCAGAAAGCTACTCCTGCCACAATACAGGCCCGCCGATGCCAAAATCATCTTCTGCATTATCCCTTGTCCGGTAAGATTTATCTTTCCACCAAGTTTGTTTGCAATATTGCTTCTTGTCTTGACCGTTAAAACCACCACCTCGAGAAGAGTCACCCTTTTGGCCTTACTTGCTATTTTTCTTGTAGTTGCTGTTGTTATCTTTATCCCTATCCATTTTCGATTTCTTCTGCTTGCTTTTCACCGTGTGATATTGAGAATAGGATCAAGCAATTGAGGTGCCCAAGTCACACTCAAATTCCAAGGATTTAGTCTCCGTTTGCTACCTTTCATGGCTGAAAGGAGCTGCAAAAGGGGCACATACACAAACTCCATTAGCTCAAAAGGCCTATTAAATTTGGGAGTATAGAAAATGCTATTTTTCTTATTTCTATTCATGATACTTTTCTTCTTTTGTTACTATAAACTTTTTATGAGGAACTGCGGTTTTATACGACCTGGAACTCCATGTCGAAGTGTTGTACCATAGATTCCTCAGAGAACAGTAGGTGCAATGACAATTCAGGATCATTATCATCTTGAACCAATCTTTAAGGGGTAGCTGGGGATGTTGCAGACTTATCTGATTACTTCACAAGTTCTGGGCCAAGCTCTTTGAATCATTCCTCTCCATCGCTGCTGTTATCTTTATTAGAATCTTATGGATCTGGAAAGTCTTGTACCCTAACCAACATAAGAAAGTCACTTTCTAGTTCATACACCAGACCATCAATCATAAAAGTTGCAACAAAAATCTGACTAGAGAATTGCGCATAAAAAGTTGGATCGTAAGTGTTTACGGTTAAATTATAGGAAACTTGACATAGTAATAGCAGTCCATGCTATGAGAAATCAAGAATCTGGGGCTTCATGTGCTTTGATAAAACTATGATGTATTGGTACATATGCAAGAGCCTGATGGTACCATTCAGGAATTAACAGCAATCGCAGGAAATGAATTCGTAACTTTAGAAGAAGACAGTGCATTTCCTGAAGTGGTATTGCCTTCTGTGATAAAATGCGAGCAGTATAAGAAAGAAACTGCTTGTGAAAAACTAAAGACATAACGCCTTTGCTCTCTCAGCCATCCCCAATCCAAAAGGGCTTGTTCTCTCATCAGTTCCAGAGATCAGACTTGCTTTCAAAAATGGTACTGGATGCTATTGAAGAATGGAGAGTTGAAAGTCAATTGTCACCTCCAAATTGCTTCTTTTGGATGTCCATGAAGGATATGGTGGCGCATTCCCTACTTTTGGCCTTCTGTGGCGAGGGATGCTCTCTCCACCCCGTCATGTAAATAACCTGCGAAAGTAAGCGCAGATATAGAAATCGTTCTATCTAGTTAACTGCCTGCGTAAGCAAGTTTTCTTTGAAATTGTTTCCTAGGATGATGATATAGAAGATAAAGTAAGAATCTTGTTGGAAAGCTTACCTGAAATGTTGCAGGGAAGGTTCCATCTTTTTCTGCAAACATTGAATCATAGATCGCCGATGATGCAATGGTTGTCTCTCTTTAGTGTCTGATTTCAGTCGTAATCCAACCAACTAGTAAGATGAATCGATTAAACAGAGAATAGCAACTTCGTGTAAGGATGAATTGTAAAACTAAGAACTTAAACCATCAAAAGTCATACAGTGTTCCTTTGCAGAAGAGCATTACTTTCACCCATTGCACGTAAATGTTCTATCAGCTCCACAGTTGAAACACAACGAGAGAGGAGGAGAAAAATACATGGAAGGAGATCATTCAAAAAATCATATCAAGTTATGAGTTTAGAGGTTGAGACTTGAGAGATCATTGAGCGAGAGAGAGGACGAAAAGAAAAGAATTGCTAGTAGATTAACCGTGTTAAGACTATAGTACGGAAAGATATTATCTTAAGCACCTAAACTTTCAGCAGTTTTAGTTAGCTGAATGACAAAGTTCATCAGTATATCTGCTTCAAAAGTAAGTATGCATAATGTAGCCATTCTAGGCATCAAGAGTGGCAGCAGCTTCACAGGTAAGGTCATAAGACTGGGTAAAACCCCAGCTTGATTGTGCAAAACCTTGTAGTTCATCCAGAATCTGATCACCATTTTTGTATATCACATATTCCCCTTACTTTGGGAGTTGGAGCCAATATCTTCATAGCTTGCAGTTAGCATGGATTCCAAAAGAGCGAGAAACAGAACAAAAATACTAACATCAACATAAACCA
Organism: Erythroxylum domingense; assembly: GCA_025594535.1. Taxonomy (NCBI): domain Eukaryota; kingdom Viridiplantae; phylum Streptophyta; class Magnoliopsida; order Malpighiales; family Erythroxylaceae; genus Erythroxylum; species Erythroxylum domingense. The sequence goes on along the minus strand of JANQBM010000005.1, from coordinate 42,843,323 downwards.
TCAATAATAATAACAACAATAATATTTCAGTAAAAGTTTTGTTAAGCGGAGGGTTTAAGAAAATTCAAAAGTACGTAACTTTATTATTATTTTTTTTTATAACTCCGATTTCGGGCTTCGTTCAACTAATTTTAGAACCTATGAGTCACTCACTCAGATTCATAGATAGGTAAATTCGGGTCTAATCCTAGACAATAGTAGGGGTATTTGCTCAAGGCATGGGCCACTATTAGGGGGATTATATCACCTTAAATAAAGGTTGCTCCTCTTCGAACTCGAACCCACAACCTCTACACAATCCTCTCCCTCTTTCTACCACTAAGCTACCCCGTGTAATTAGTAGATAAGTTGTTTCTGATAGACCCACGTGAAGAAGAAGAAAAATATATATATATACACACTAAATAAATAAATAACTAATATACAAATATAAAATAGAATAAAAATTAAAAATTATACATAATGAAATAATAAAGTAATACTTATAAAAAATATGCATAAATATATAATGAATGAATGAATATAAATAAATATGTGCAAATAGAAATATAAAAATAAGTAATAAATAAATAATATAATAAATTAGAACAAGGTAACGAATAAAAATAGAAATAAATAATAAATAATATACAAAAAAAAGAAGATAAGTATATAAATAAATCAAACAAGTCGTTACAAAAAAACATCTGACCGAAGTAAGTCATTACAAAAAAACATCATCCGAAAGCAAAAAATGCCTTAGAAGGTATGCGAGTAGAAATAAAAACCTTGCATGTTGAGAATAAGTATAACCAACTAGTTATGTGCTAAGTAAACCAATGGATAAAAGGGAAAATGACAAAAACATTGGTTTGAGTAATTTTAGAAACAATTTGCAGACTTCATCTAGAAGCTCATGTTAAATGATCATTTCAATTAACATAAAATGCCTCATTTTATATTCAGATATCATGCACTTCATTGAAAGCAACATTTCTATTAATTAGGGATAAAATTGCGTATTATTGGACCTTCTCAAATCTCACATATTAAAGACACTTTTATTGAATTGTTATTGTTGTTATTGTTGTATATCAAGCACTCCTTTACATCGAATATGTCACGGATAATAAGGAAACAACCTCTCTATTAACTAGCAGTAAAGTTGCATACTATTGAACCTCTCTAGATCTTGCAACTAGGTGATGATGATGATGTCATAGATAACAAACATGTGAGAAAAACATTGTTAATTGTAGGGGCCAGGAGTAAAATACTCCTGGTCTATAGCATGTAATCAAGAGGATCAATCACAATTATGTCTATAGCATGTAATCAAGAGGATCAATCACATTAATTGTGATTGATCCCAAATAGGGAAGATTAGTGCTAAATGTAACCATATATACTGTATACGTGAAATGGAAAAAATTAATGAAGAATCAAATCATTTTCTTCTAATTGACATGGTATCAGAGCTTCTAATCGGTCACAGGACCTGATTTTTTGAAGCCATCATCATTTGCCATAACTTACCTGTAAAATGGTAGATGATGACCTTGAAAGCACAGCCACAGGGGAAGCCTCCATCTCTGTAAACCAATTGTTACAGCTACTCCAAAATTTCAATCCAACCAAACAGCAAAATAAAACCAGCAACAATCAACCAGTCCATCTTTCGGCCAAGTTAAATGACCGAAACTATACACTGTGGTCAAGGATTATGAGCTTGGCAATCAAAGGCAGGGGAAGGCTTAGGCATATCACTGATTCTCCACTACCAGAAGATGATTCAGGATTTTAGAAATGGCAGGAGGCCGATTCAATTGTCATCACCTGGATTATTGAGAACATTGAGCTCGATTTAGTGACTCAATATCTCGACTACCCAACAGCACAAGAACTGTGGAAAGGAATCGAGGCAACATATCACAGTGGAAGGGATCAATTGCAGATATATGACCTCACAGTGAGGGGTTACAGTCTCAAACAGGGAAACCAGACAATCGAGAAGTACTACAATAGTTTGCAAGCAATCTGGAAGGAGGTGGACAGGAGGATGCCAAATCCAATGGTATGCACCGAAGATATAACAACCCACAACAGATTGCTACAACAAAACCAATTGTACCAGTTCTTGCAAGGAATTGATGATAGCTTTGACAAAGATAGAAGGGATCTCGTCAAAGAAGACCCCCTCCCATCTGTCGAGACCGCATATGCAACCATAAGGAGGGAAATTGCCAGGCGAGGCATCATGAACAGAGAAGAGCAATCGTCATCGGGAGAGGCTCCCTCTGGTATAGGAAGTGGTCTCGCTGTGAAGAGCCGGTCAGAGGTCGCCAAAGGGGCGGCTAGATCGTCATTCCGGAGGGATGATGGGGATAAATCCCACTTAAAATGCACACACTGTGGAGGCACAAAACACACCAAAGAAGGGTGTTTCAAAATAATCGGATATCCGGAGTGGTGGCTGGATAGCAAGAAGAGAGGAACAAGGGGAGGAGCTGTCGCCACGGCGATGGGCAATCCGATGACTGCCATCATCGCCGGCAACGAAGGAGGAGAGGAAAGCTCTGGAATCGCAGCAGCTGTGAGAAGCGGCGGCAACGGCACAACAATGAACACGATGAGGAGAAATAATTTAGGTACAGGGTTTGGGAAATTGCTTCCAAACCCCCAACTTTGTAACCCTAAATTTTTTTATCCTGAAATTTTTGATGCGTATGATTCTGACCCGCAAGATTGCAGGAATGACAATGTCATCCCAAAAGTTGGCCACAATTCCAGAAATGACCCCGAACTTTCTGCCCCTTGCAAATTAACCCCAGCAAAGGTAGAAAAATACCAAAACCACCCCAGAAAATTCAGAAAAAGCCAAAAACACCCCAACCAGTTTCGAAATTCCCACAATACCCCCGATACCCAAATTACCCAAAATAACGCTGGTACTTGCCTAGTAACAAAAACCCATGTGGGAACTTGTGATAAATGGCTCTTTGATTGTGGGGCAACAGATACTAT
>JANQBM010000005.1:42660976-42689800 GCA_025594535.1 Erythroxylum domingense | reverse complement strand
TGCATGCACCTCACCCGGCCCGTTCTCCCATAAGCTCGTGACTGCTGACGTGTGCGTCGCACGTGCCCACCATCTATCCTGACATGTGGACGGTAGTGATTTAGACACATGTCAGCACGTGCAATACACATGTTGTATAGTGTAAGCGTGTGTGCGTATGGGGGCGCGTGCTAAACACGCACCAAACGCGCGCCCCTTGACATGCACAGGCATGACACCTATTGAGGTCAACGCATAGTGCTGTGTTGATGTTAGCGCTAGATTGCTGCTGAAGTCAGCACCATATATTTTAAAAAAATTAAAATTCCCATAAAGTTACCCCAAGTCCTTTTGGGTCAGTTTCTGGGCGGGGGAATTTTTTAAGTGATTTTTCAATTTTTCTGGATTTATTACGTTGGTAATTGGATTATGAAAAAAGGTTTAAAAGCTTTTTAAACTGATTTTGAGCACATTTTCGTGCTTCGAACTGCATAAGGGAGACACTTAAAATTTTATGTCTCATATAGGAGGTTCGGTATTTGGGAAAGTACGATAGTCACTCTCATTGAGAATTTTTAAATAAAAGTCTCAAATAAAGTTTAAAGACAATGTTTTCAGTACTAGTATGTGATTATTTGACTATGCATTTGGTTTTTTGCATTTATGGTTAATTTCACATACATTATGCCTATATAGAATGTGAGGATGACACAAAGATGTATCCCTTGTGTTTGTGGACTTTCTAAGGTACTTATGAGGATGTAGTAACCAAAGTGGCCTTTCAAGTAAGTGTTTTGGATTGTTCTACTCACATGTTGGGGGATGTCTCTGACCTTGTGTTTGGTTAATCTTCCCAAAGGTGTTGGCCTTACATAGGGTTTTGAGATATTCATAAAGGCATTAGATGGAGGAAGGTCGTTGCTTAAATGATCTATTCACCGAAAGGTGGTAGTGTCATAAGAGTTGATGGTTTATACTCTAATCGCTTTTATGTAGGGTCTAATTGCATATATTATGTATTCAGCCCAAAGGTGTTTCATAATATGTGTGATCGGATTCTAGGTATAGATACTGCTTTAATGCATTAAGTATCATTGTTATCCTACATTTATACTGATCTTTACATTGTCTTTTCTATTTTGCAGCCACCTTTTATGTAAACAACAATGCTTTCACAATTGAGACCTTAACTAGTTTCAATTTCAAGAAGCGGAAGAATGATGTTGAGTTTGCCCTAGAGATGGTCGATGTCAATATGGCGATGCATATCGAGAGGCCTTCTCCACTTACTGATATTATCTCAGAAGCTGATAAAGTAGCTATGGCAATCTGGGAACGGTCAAATAGGATGTGCTATTTGATCATCAAAAGGTCGATCCTAGATCATTTGCTCAGTGGATTACCGAATACGATCATAGCGAAGGAGTTTATAGATAGCATTTCCAAGAAGTGCAAGGCGTCTTCTCATGCGGAGCAGAACACCTTGATTAAAGAGCTGTTCTCCATGAATTATACTGGAGAAAGAGGCGTTAGAGAGTACATTATCAGGATGGTTCATCTCCAGAGTAAGTTGAAGGCACTGAATGTACCTATTTCTGACACATTCATAGTGTATCAGGCGTTAAATACTTTCCCTTGAGAGTTTGAGATGTTAGCTACATCCTACATCTCTCAGGATAAGAATTAGGATATCAATGCCTTGATTTCTAGGTGTGCTGTGGCTGAGGAGAAGATTAAAAGTTCTCCTCATACAGCCCTGTTTGCAATTGCTAAAGGTAAGGAGAAGGCTAAGCCCTAACAGCCTAAGGGTAAGGGTATTAAACCTAAACCCTCTCAACATATTCAAAATGGACAGTTTAGCATTGTTAAGGGCCCACATGATATAAAGAGTATGGGGTGCTTCTTTTGTAGGAAGAAGGGGCTTAGAAAGGCCGATTGCCTGAAGTACAAGCTCTGGAAGGTTAAGTAGGAACTGTCAGGGGTTCACATCTAAGAAAAGGTCGACTAAATTAGAGGAGAAGCTGATGGTCGATAACAATGAAGAGGTGGATGTTTTGTTTGTATGAGATGTAGGCGTAAACCTCGATACGGGGTTTGAATTAGTTTTACGAGACACGTTTTATATACCATCTTTTAGACTGAACTTGATTTCTATATCGGTTTTGGATAAAGAGCGCTATCGTTAGGCTTACCTATAAATTATACAAAAATATTTATATAAAATAAAAGATATAAAATATGAACCGATTTATATTTATTAAAAATATGTTGCAATGATAATGTTGTCATAATTATTTCGTATACAAACAAGTCATTTAGTTTTAATTTTGTAATTTTATTATAACGATTAATTATAACGTAAGTGTAAAAAAGTTATTATCTAAGTACAATGAATTTATTTCAAATATTATTTTTATGTGTTTAATAAATTATTATATTTCTTTTTAATATGATTTTAAAAAAATACGTTTATTAAATATTATTGTCTTTTCATATTATATCTATTATTGAATAATCATTGTAAAATTTTTTATTTTTATTACACATATTAAAAGAAATTAATTAATATGATAATTAATCTTAACACATTTAAACTTTTATTTTATTTTTCATATTTAGACAATATATACATTATGCATATATGTATTTATATTAATCTTAAAATGAATTACTCACTTTATTAATCCTAAGTGTATCAATTCCAAAATAATATATAAGTAATTGAGTTATAAAAATAAATAAGTACAGTATATTATATTGAAAATAGCTATTATTGTATTAAAACTTGAATACATTTTATAAATACTTTTGATATGTTTTTATAAATTATTTATTTTATTAATTTCGAAGGTAGTTCTTTTACATTTTTTCTAAAATCGTTATATTCTAATTAATCTAAATATATATTATTATTTTTTCTCCTATCTAAATTATAAATTTCTAATATTAGAAGATTCATTCATAAGTCACTCTAACTAAAAGTTTGTTAAGAGTAATTCCTTACTCGAAACTTTGATATAAGTTTTACTTTAAATCTTCTCGTCCTTAGAGTGGTATAAGCATATCATATTTCATAAATTTATAAAATTTTCACCTTTTTTCTTTTTAATATATATATAATGTCACAACTTTAAATTATAACAACATATAATTACGATATAATAAAATTATTAATTTATCGAATATTAAATTACAAAATATTTATATCTTTTTATTTAAACCACTTAATATTTTATTTGAATAAAACTATAAGTCATTAAATGAAAGCGTAACATCGCCAACTTCTTAATGTTTTAATTAATATAATAGGTATAATGACTAATGAGCTAAATATTAACACAATTTGTGTTAAAAGTTATTAAGTCAGGTTTATATTGAAGGGTGCTACATGCATTTGCATATCATTAATGAGAAAATACATTTTAAAATTAAAATCTTAAGATGTGTTTATTGGTATGATTAAATAGGAAATTTAATTCAATTAATTAGAAATTTGTATGAAAAGTCATTAAGTTAATAGTTACAGTTAAGAGTTTCAATTTAATTAATTAGAAAATTTTAATTTACTTAAATAATTTATTAATTATTATAAGAGAGAATTGATAAAACTAAATTCATTAACTACAGAAAATTTTGATGTAAACGAATGATTATCTAAATCATTTTACAAAAAAAGATGTAATTTACAAAATCAGCAGTTGGATAGACTGGAGAGTAGAGACTGAGAGAGCATCATCTAATTGATTAATTGTACTTGTTGGTAAGATCGTCAACAGTTTGGATCCAATCATCTGTATGTACAAATATTATATTTAGTAATATAATATTAAAATAAAAATAATATTTAGTAATGTAATATTATATAAAAAGAAATTTAAAAATACCTTCATCTTTATATATTTGATCAAAATAACCTGCAATTAGTCGATTAATTTCACTAGTCCCCTCTGCATAAATACTTGTGGCTGTAGAAAAATAAAAAACACAATATTAAGTAAGATAAAATAAAGATAGATAAAATAAATATATTAAAAAGAAAAGAATTTACCATCAATATCTTCATTATTTAACTAACTTTAAGTACACATAAGAGCTTCCACAGTGCGAAAATGAAGTCGACCACGATGAGGAGTAATGACCCGACCACTAGTACTAAATGCAAACTCTGAAGCAACGGTTGATGATGTAATAGCTAACAAGTCGCGTACAATGGCTTGTAAGATCGTAATTATGTGCAGACGTCTTCCACCATGCAATATATCGAATGACTCACCTTCAGTTTTAGGAACACAATCTACGAAAAAATATTTGTCTAACTCCATCGTATTGTAAGAAATCTAGCCCTTTTCTCTTTCAAAAAATTTGAAAGAGAATCTGTCAATAATGGTCACAAGAAAAGGTCGAACTTGCAGTTGAAACTGAAGTCTAAGTTGAACTACCTGCATCCCGATTATGAGTTTGTTGCATTCTGACTTCATATTCATGAAACAATTGATACCATAATTATTTCATGGTATGTAGACACTCTTGAGCTTTACCATTGTACAATGTATTATAAATATATTCAACCACATCCAACTTGTATATCAGGTCCAACACATATAATACTGCAATAATATCTCCAACTTTAAACAAATAAGAATTAAACTTCTTCGTCATCCGCTCCACCATAGTCTGAATCACTGCATTGGAGTTAAACATCCACAATGATAAAACATATTTTATGTTGGACATAGTGCTAAAGATACGATGCGAAGTTGGATATTTTGTTTCTGAGAATAATTCAGCCCAATTATTGAATAATTTCAACTTTATACAAAGTTCTCTATCCAAATCCCATTGATCACGCAGGTATACTGAGAATCCCTTTCAGCTAGTCTAGTAAATAGCTGAGCATATGGGATTGTCGACTCCAACATCTTAAAGGTTGAGTTCCATTTGGTAGGATAATCTAAAACCAACTTCTTTGTGCAAAGAATGCATAAAATTTGTGCAACATCTTCAAAAGTTTTAACTATTTTAGGAGTTTCACTCCAATATAAAACACTATCACGAATACACTCTATTGCTTCCTTTATCGTCTCCAACCCAACCTTCATAATCAAGTTAAGAATATGCGCAAAACAACGCATATGAAATAACTTACCTCCAACCAAATATCTCCCAACTCGCATCTTACCTTTCAACTTCTCAATCATAGCATCATTTGTGCTACAATTATTGACTGTGATGGAGGATACTTTGTTGTCGATGTTCAAATTCATCAAACAGTCTTTCAATACATTTGTCAAATTTTCATTTGTATACGGTATCGACATATAAATGAACCTATCATAAAAAATCATACCAACATGAATCATAAATTCATAAAATAATGAAAAAATAAAATGATAACAATATTAAAGAATACAAATTACCTTAAAAGTCTATTGCATAATTTCCAATCATTATCAATATAATATGTCGTCATTACCATGTCACCCTTTTTTTGGTTATCGGTTGTCCACATGTCCATTGTTATAGCAATTCGTCCTTAAACACTCGACAATGCTCTTGATGTTTCTCTCTTCTTGTCCTTATAAATTTTGAAAATATCATTCCTCAATGTCTTCCGACTTGGAACCTTGAAAGTCGGTTAGAGTGAATTAAGAAATATCTTGAATCTCTTGCTTTAAACTATAGCCAATGGTTGTTCATCTCCAATAACCATATTAGCCATCAAAATTCTTGATCTATTATTATCAAAAGTTGTTACGGTTATTTCATTCTTTCCTTTCATAAGGTTACGGGTCAAAAATGTTTGACCTCCTAAAACCATCTTCCTTCTAGTACATGATTCCATATGTCTCTTTAAATGAGACATTCCACCTTTCAAACCACTTGAATACAACTTATAAAAATAATTGCACTATAATTTTTCAATTCCTTCGATCGATATAGTCTTCTTAAAGCGATTCCAAACTTCACTTTTATGTTGACTAACTTGAGTTCTATTTGAACTTCTATCATCACTTTATGTTAGAATAGAAGTTTCCACTTCTACCTCTAGTAGTAGATTAAAACTCTCAACTGAAGGAATATGTTCATCCATCTTACAAAAAACATATAAATACTTGAGGTTAGAAATAAAATATGAAGGATATGCTTTACTCATCTGATTCATTCATCCTTATTCGAATGTAACCCATATCTATGAAGTTAAGGATTTTATATCGTAACATGCATCCCTTGAGAAAGACTCCATTTAGGTTTGTGAAATCTGTATAATTTCTCCACTTTCCATTTGATTTCTTAACAATAATAACATTTGTCATTTAGTCAGTGTAAATAACTTCTCTTATAAAAACTTGCATCTACGTTTAATCATTTTCTCTTATGCATATATTCATACAATACCACGTTCAATCTATCTATTAACATTTTAGAGATGTACTTATATAAGTATTACAATATGAGATTGGTCCAAAATCACTCACAAATTAAGCTAATCTACTTATAGTAAAAGACTAAACAAAGTTCAATTTACTTACAGCATTTTACCATACCTAAAAATATCCAAATTTTCTTATAAAACTTCTAGATAATTACTTCCCATGCTGCCATGAAGAATCCACTACCAAACCCATTTGGACTTGGGACTTTTATGATTTGACATCCTCTATACTGAATATCTTCATAAGTTGCATTTTTGTGTTCCCATGTCAACCTAGGACCTGCTGCAAAACTGGTTCCTCAATTATCAATCTAGAATCTCTTTTTGTATACAACAAGTTCTTATAAAAATCCATAAATTGGCTAAAACACTACCATAAATTCAGTCAACAACTGCCTTTGATTATCTATTTGTATCTCTGTAGATAGGCTTTCCTCAATTCCAATATCCTATCTTACTTTAACTGTAGTAAAAACTGAGTAGAATCTAACCATATATTGAAGTACTTTAATGGTTGCTTCTTAATAAGCAAATTAAAATTCAACTAAACTACTATAGGACTATGATCTGATATGCCTTTAGGTAAGAAAATAGCCCCAACTGCATTAAATTTTGACATTAATGAGCATGCACCATAACTCTGATCTTCCTCATGTTTATTATTCCATATGTACAAGCATCCTTTCCATCTCACATTCACCATCTTATAATAGTTAACACATGATCTAAAAGTAGTCACCTAATTCACTGAAATAAGATTTTCGCTAATTCTATCATTCATATCTAAGACGTAGTAAAATTTCCTTGCACCATCGAATCAGCTATGTTCTTTAAAAATCCAATAATTTACATCTTTGTGTTGCTTAATTATATGCATATATAAAAGATAAAAAAATCTCCTATGTTCAATCAATATTAACCTCAGTTCATAATGTATTATCTAATAAGCTCATGATTATCATTATATTATGAAGGATGAATCTCCCATCTATAAAGACATTTTGATTTTCTGATACTAGGTGAGAAAAAACAAGTTTTAATCTCTTACAAAAGAGTTTAGAGATACTTTTATATAAATTATAATAAGCAAGATGTCTGTAGTTTGCAACACATTTAGGCTTTTCCATTCTAGCAGCTAAAGTGAGCAAAATGGTATTAATTTTTTTAATAACTTACCAGTGTTTACAAAGTCTAGGATTCCTTTAGTAGCTTCATGTTCTATAATTGACTAGGTAGCTTTGAAGAATCTTCTTCTATAGCACTCTAAGTCGGGGCTTTTTGAGGAATGAATATAAAGTCGATAGTTAGTAAATATTGTATATACATGGTCACTAAAGATTCACCTTACTTTACTTCTCTTTTTGTTAAATTTGCTAACCTTTGCCTTAAAGAGCCTCCTTTCATATATCTTAACATCCTAATCACTGCAACTAGGTTCACACGTAGAGAACATAATGCCAACACTAAATTTACAAAATCAAGATTATGGTAGAGCATTGGACAAACACATTACAATTTTTAAAAGATGGTTTGGTTAATATCTGCGGCATTTCATCAAGCACATTACAAGCATTATCCCATATTCCCAATATTAATATACAAAATTCTTAAATTAGCCACATCACATGTCAAGAAAACCAAAAAAACCAAAATGATGAAGAGAGAATGAGAGCTTACCTTCAACGTTGCCACGACAGATGATATATGAAGAAGAAGATCGAAGGCAAAGTGAAACAAAGAAGATGGAGGCAGGCAGGAGAAGTGAGTTTGTTCTTGAGGATGAAGGGAGTTCTAGAGTACGAAGGGAGATGGAGGTAGGCAGGAGGCTGACAGACAGGTAGGGGCAAGCCGCGAGTATGCGATGATGCAAGGAAGGGAGGTAGCAGGCAGGCAGCTGGAGCTGGTTACGTCCCGCATGAGTTTGGTGACGTCGTTTTGCCTCGTTTTTTATTAACTTTCTAGTTAGAAAATGACATTGTTTTACTTTTAAAGCAAAACGACATCGTTTTATTAGTGAAACAAATAATTTAAACATGAACAAAAACGATGTCATTTTACAACAAACAAAACAACGTCAACTTGTTCATGGCCACGGGTGGGCCACGAGCCGGCTGTTCGACTTGGGCCATGACTAAGCCAGACCACCTTAGTCCACAACCCATGGCCTGGCCCAAAATACCATGAACTATATCCAACCAGCCTGTGGCCCGACTCGTGGGTCGATTTGACTTGGACAAACCTGTTGACCATGGGCTACGTCAAGCCAGTTTTGACAAGCCTAGCTATCATTTTGTATTTGATACTTCAGTTGTAAATATTTCTATCAATATAAGATATATCAGAACTGCCTTCTTATCCTACAGATTACATAAAATGTGTCTTACTCTTAACGAAATGTATGTCTCTTATGTTACTGAACCTGCTACTCGAAAGAGAACCTTCATAAAGGAAACATCGTACATATTGTGGCATAAACGTCTTGGCCACATTTCTAGAGAGAGGGTTGAGAGATTGATAAAGGATAAAATTCTCCCAACTCTGGACTTCAGTGATCTGGAAACATGTATCGATTATTATAGGGGTAAGTTGACCAAGATAAAGAAAAAGGGGTCAATTTGTGCTTCTAATTTATTAGACCTCATATATACAAATGTTAGTGGTCCCTATACAGTCACGTTATGCAATGCTAGATATTTTCTAACGTTTATAGATGATTATTCCCACTATGGTTATGTGTTCTTGCTTAAGGAAAAGTCTGAAGTTCTTGATAAGTTCAAGATCTTTAAGACTAAGGTTAAGAACCAATTGGAAAAATCAACAAAGATAGTCAGATTTGACAACAGAGGGGAATACTATGACAGACATGGAGTTGTAGGACAAGAAAAGGGTTCGTTTACCAGGTATTTGGAATCAGTTAGAATAGTGACTCAGTATGCCAGGTAGTCCTAACCAAAATGGTGTAGCCGAAAGGCGCAATCGCATCTAAAAGGACATGATGAGGTCAATGCAGAGCAGGACTAACCTACCCGAATACCTTTAGGGTGAAGTCATCAAGATGACATTGTATATCTTGAATAGAATCCCAAGTAAGTCAGTACCAAAGACGCCTTTTGAACTCTGGGTTGGAAGGAAGCCAAGCCTTGCACACGTTCGTGTGTGGGATTACCTTACTGAGGTAAGTTTATATAATCCTTATGAGAGCAAGTTGCAACCTCGTTCCACTCATTGCTTTTTAGTAGGTTATCCTGACCACTCTAAGGGTTACAGATTTTACTGTAAAAAAAGAGGGGGTCAGAATAGTGGAATCACAAACGGCTAAGTTTCTAGAATACAATGTCCATGATGAGGGAGGATCCTCACATCCTCCAGGAGATAACAGGACGGATAGTACGATTATTACCTATTTGCCTCTCATACAGTCAGGTCTGGTGGATGAAGGTCCAAGTACTATGCCTATGCAGGCACGGGAACCTATACCTATTGAAAAAGAAGTTTATGAGGTATAATAACCTATGCAGTTGCATAGATCCACCAAAGAAAGATGACATGCTATCTCATTAGATTACATTGTCTATTTGGGAGAGTAAGACTATGACATAGGACATGTTGTGAATCTAGCTACTTTTACAGAAGCCATTTTAGGACCCGATCTAGACTTATGGTTGGAAGCAATGAAGGATGAGATACAATCTATGAGGCATAATAAGGTATGGAAGCTTGTTGATTTACCTCAACATTGCATTTCTATCAGTTACAAATGGCTATTTAAGACCAAGAAGGACACACAGGGTCAAGTTGAGTGGTTTAAGGTGCTTTTAGTTAGTAGGGGATTCACTCAGAGAGAAGGGAGTTGACTTCAATGTTATCTTCTCTCCTGTATCCTCCAAAGATGTATCTAGAGTGATTATGGAAATAGTAGCTCATTATAATATAAAGCTGCATTAGATGGACTTTAAAATTGCTTTCATGAATGGTGAACTTTATGAGGAGGTCTATATGGAGCAAGCAGAAGGATTTCAGGATCAAGATGCAATTGACAAAGTTCGTAAATTGACTAAATCAATATACAATTTGAAACAAGCTTCTAGACAATGGGACCTAAAGTTTAATGAGGTTTTGACCTCATTCACCTTTGTGGAAAACAAAGTTAAAAGATTCTTATACTATAAGGTTAGGGGGAGCAAATTTATCTTTCTATTATTGTACATGAATGATATCTTGCTCGTGTCAAATGATTTGACCATGTTGCATGATGTAAAGCAACTTTTAGCCAAACATTATGATATGAAGGATTTAGGTGAAGCATCTTTTATCCTTGGTATACAAATTCACCAGGATAGATCTCAACATTCATTAATCCTCTCACAAAAAGCATACATTGAGCGTGTACTTCAAAGGTTTAATATGGCAGAATGTTAACCTGTTGTAGCACCTATCTCTCATGGTAAGAGATTATCTTTGGCACAATATCCAAAGAATGAAGTTGAGAGAGAGGCTATGAGGAATGTCCCATACTCAAGTGCAGTTAGTAGCTTGATGTATGCTCAGGTATGCACTAGACCAGACATTGCATTTGTTGTTGGACTACTGGGTCAATATTTGACTAACCTAGGTGTGGACCATTGGAATGCAGTTAAACAAGTATTGAGATACCTAAAGGGTACTAAGCATTACACGTTGACATACAAAAAAGTCAACAATTTAAAATTCACAGGGTATACAGACTCCAATTTTGCTATGTGTTCGGATGATAACAAATCCACTTCAGGGTAGATTTTTATATTAGTAGATGGTGCAATATCGTGGAAGAGTGTCAAACAGACACTGGTAACTTCCTTGACCATGAATGCAAAGTTTATTGCATGTTATGGAGCTATTGCATAGGTGGTTTGGCTCAGAAACTTGATTTCTAAGTTGTCTATAGTAAATTCGATAGCTAGACCTATTCAATTATATTGGGATAATCTTGCTGCAGTGTTATTTAGTGACAACAACAAGAATATCACAGGGTCTAAGCATTTAGAGGTCAAATACTTGACCATAAAGGAGTTGATTCAGGAAGGTAATGTCAAAGTGGAACATATCAGGACTAAAGAGATGTTAGCTGAACCATTGACCAAAGGACTTCGCCCATTAGTGTTTGTTAAACATGTATCCAGTATGGACGTGTTAAGGTCCTTAGATAGAAGTAGTTAGGGATCATTGTATTTTTTCCTTAAATGTTTGTACATTTTTATGTATTATGACATTATGGTTGTTTATTAATATAGATGATCATCTTTTTATCCTCAGTAATAACTGCTCTTGTGTATAGTCATAATACATATGAAAGTCTTAAGATTTGTGTTGATCTTAATCATTTTAAGGGTCATTGGGCATATATAAAGATTGACCTTGAGTCTATGTCATTTAGACACATATAGTTTAGTCCAGATATCCATAAATTTGATATGACATAGGGGATATAAGGCATAATCCTATAAAGGTTCTCTAATGTCGTTTAGCATTCAGTTGGAGAAACTAAAGGTTTTCTCTAATGTTGTTTAGCATTTAGTAAGAGAAAATAGGATTTCTCTACTACAGTTTAGCACATGCAGTTTAGCATAAAGTTGGAGAAATCGAGACCTATAAACGAAGATGATACGTATTAGATCATACTGGTATCATCCTAGTTGCCACACTCCATTTTCCCATTCATGTTAGTAAGGTATTAGATATTCGTGATTATGTTAGACTTGTGTCACACATGACATATATGTTTGATATTTTTTGAAATTGAAAGCCTTGCAAGACAGAATGTTGGACTTTCATTACCTTTGGATCAAAACTTTTTAATTTTTAAAAATTGGTACCAATATAGCAGCGTGACTTAACCGAGTTTTTAAACTATTTTTAAACTTTAGTAAAAAACGCAATTAGTGATTGTCTAAGGGGGAGAATGTTGGACAATTTGTCCTTTCTCATTATGCTAGACAACTATTAATTGTATTTTTCGACTTTTCAATAACTTATTGGTTGAGTTACGTAATTTGATCCAAATAAGGGTAATAAAGTGGCCCAATAAATGATCTAAATCAATGGGTCAAAGTCTAGGAGGAAAATAGATCCCGATTAGTGTAGACCGGACCTATATCAGGCTTGTGATGGGAAAGCCCGATATGAAAGCTATATATAAAGATTAAGGTCTCCTGCAGTTGCTCATATCATTCGTAAGCTATGAATCCTGTGAACTGTTAAGAGAGATTACGTATTGAGAAAATTGTAGAAGGCATTAACCACGTGTCGGTAAACGTTTGTCGTGAAGGTCCCGAGAGATTGTAGCTTGTTTTGGCCACAAAAATTGCTTCAGAAGTTAAGATGGATCCGAAATAAGGTATTCTGCATTTCTTTCCTTTTGTTTGTAATTGACAATTAGGGTTTGAATCTCACCACTGAACTTCTTAATCTAACACGTCACATTAAGTTTTAGGCTATCAAGTTTTCAAAGCATAAAATGTCAAGTGCAGATCTTTATTTTGATAGGAACAATCTGACACTCAAATTAACAAGAAGTTAGAAAATAGGATAGTAAGAGAATATAAAGCAAGATGATCCTTACCTTCTTAAATTCCTCTTTTTTATGGGGAAAAAAGTGTTTGATACAGTTTTACTTTGAGATTTAGATGGATTAAAATAAACTTTTTGTGATAAAAAATATTTAATAATGATAAACTATTATAATAATCCTCAAAGGATGAGGCAGAATCTCTTTATAACATCACTACAAGTCTACTAGACTTGTAAATTTGTTAATAGAACTTTGTTATATTAGTCTATTTTAAAATTATATAAAATTTATCAATTAAAAGGTGTATTAATTAATTAATTATAAAAAATAAAATTTTTTAGTTATTCGACTATTAATTATTTACAGAGACTAATTATATATATATATTGAAAAGAAAAAACATTATATATATATATATATACACACACTTTTTTTTAACTAAACCACTCGGTATCTGGTGCCATATGGGCAACCAATTAATTCAGTTTCGAGTTGGGTATGACCCTTTTGGGCTGCAAAGCTCTCCCTCACGAGTTTTAAAGCGACTCCATTCTCAAGATTTGAACTCAAAACCTTGGTTAAAGATGGAGGAGCCTAAGTTGCTCCACCTCAGCCCTCGTGGTACTATATTTAGAGACTAGACTACATCCAAATCTTGATTCCTATATGCTCTTCTCACTTTTCTAATCGAAGCACATAGGAAAAACCAAATTAAGTTGAATCTTCTGGTTATTTCTTAGGGTCTGCTTAACCTTTACAATTATGATCATTTTCTTCTTTGCATATGTCATAAAAGGGGAATTGCGTATTTCAATCTTATGAATCCCGTAATTATGAAATAAAGTATAGAGACTTGTGACTGATGTAATAAACATTCTATTAGGATTTTGTATGGTTTTCTGTTGTCTTTAATAATAAAGATTGATGATGCTTATTGCTTGAATGTGTTTTTGCAGAAATGAAGAGTTGTAGAAAAGTAATGAAGACACAAGAATTACTTCGTTCAATAGCTTAATGCTATTTACATCTAAGGGTCAATCTCACACTGAGGTTTTACTAGCTTCAACAAGAGAAGAATATAAGAGATTGGGTGTTTCTAAACACCTGCAAGAGTTCCCTCCCAAACTCCCTAGTACACTTAGTATGTACTCTAGAACTCTCTAAGTTTTTTCTCTCTTGTTGCTTCAGTTGAACAATACGTGCATTTGCTGATTGTTTTGTATGTATTGTGACTGGTTGTTTGTATTTATAGACTTGTGAAGAGGGTGTATGCTTCTGCCTTTTAATTCACACCTATCGGTCCATGCCTTTGTTTCTTTTGCTTTGTGTTGCTCACGTGTCTTCACATGTGCTGCTCACGTACATCACTAATGCATTTTTCCTCTTATGCTTTGTGTTTTGTTCATTAAGTCAGATGTCTTTTGTTTTCTTCATCTTCGAACTCCCCAGAATCTCCTATTCACTTCTCACACACGTACACTTCTGTCCAAAAAATCCCCAAATTTTGTTCTTCGATTTATGAGTTTTTATTAAAGGTTTATGGAGAATCTGTGATTTCCTTCACAATTATGCCCTCCTTCTCCATGAATCTTCACGTAACTCATCAATTTGTGGTTGATTTCTGAAACCAAAACCCTAGCTTCACCGAAGTTGTGAGATCGACTGGGTAAGTCTTTTTTTTCTTCAAGGAGCTTCATTTATCTGTAGAAGATCTCTACAAAAAATGAATTTCTTTACAGAAACTAATTTTGTTCCAAAATTTGATGGATTTCGATCTCCTTGTATTGTCTTCAGGATAATCTCACCGGTGTTAATCTTATCTCTAATAAAATAGAGTCTGACATCGATGTGTTTTGAGCGCTCATTCAGAACCGAGTCTTTACTCAGGTATAACGCACTTTGACTATCTGTGTAGATTGTGTTTTCTCTGATTTGAACTTGGATTTCTGATAGTAGCGCCTTTAGCCATATTAGTTCCTTTAAGCCTTTTGTGAAAGCGTCGTATTCTGCTTCTGTTATAGATAGAGATACCACTGATTGTTGTTGTATCTTCCAGCTTATTGTATTTCCTGAAAGTGTGAAATAATATGCTGATAATGATTTACATGTATCCTTATCTGCTGCATAATCTGCATCTACATAGCCATATAAATTTGTATGTTTAAGCATTTTTAGGTTAGGCTTTGAAAAAAATAATCCATGATTTATGATTCCCTTTAAGTATCTAAGTACTATCTTAAATCCCTGCTAGTGTTCTAAACTTGGATTAGCCATGAATCTACTAAGTAGGCTGATTGTATAGGCTAAGTTAGGCCTAGTATATATCATTATATATGATACAACGTACACCTATATTATAAGGATATTTCTGCAATTTGTTTTCTGTTCTGCTTCTGTTGTTGGACTCTTAGCAACCGTCAGCTGCAATTGTGTGACAATTGCAATAGAAATAGGTTTATCACCTTCCATGTTAAACTTAGACAAGACTTTCTTAATGTAGTCCCTTTGTGTCAACCATAGCTTCCTCTTTGCTTCATTCCTTATGATCTGCATACCCAGTAGCTTCTGAGCCTTCCTTAGATTAGGTCATCCACATAAGCTTCCTTAGATTAGCTTCTACACTAGTTTTCTGATATGATTAGGTCATCCACATAAACTAGCATATAAGCCACTTCCTCCTTCTTTGAATCCTTGTAGTATAGGCAGTAATCATAGGCACTTCTTTTAAACTTCGTTTCTGTCACCACCTCATAGAACTTCTTGTTCCATTGCCTAGGAGCTTAGTTTAGGCCACATAGGTATTTTTCCAACAAGAAAACATGATTAGGATTCTTCTTATCTATGAAGCATGTAGGCTGCTTCATGTAGATGGTTTCTTGTAGCCTTCTATATAACAATGTTATCTTTACATACATCTCGTGTATCTCCTAATCATTCAAAGTAGCTAAGGTCAAAACAATCCTTACTATTTTGAACTTAACCACTGGAGAGAAAATTTCCTTGTAGTCTACTCCCTCTCTTTGCCTGAAGCCTTTTACTACTATCTAGCCTTGTAGCTCTTTGGATCAGCTTATGTTATTCCATTCTTCAGTTTGAATATCCATTTACTTTCAATCAACTTAGCATTTGGTGGCTTAGGAACTAACTTCCAAGTCTCATTCTTCATTAGAGAAGTGTATTCACTTAGGCAAGCATTTTTCCACTGTTCTACATCAGACCTATTCATGGCTTCCTCATATGTTTCTGATGCTCCTGTCTCAACTAGATCTGCAACCAAACAAGCATATTCTATTAGGTCAGTTTCAATATACCTTTTATTGGGTATCCTCTGTCTTGGTTCCCTGTCACTGACTAGTTGATAATCGTGCAATTGAATATGTTGATCTTCTATTGCTTCCTCTTCTTATTGAGTTCCCTCTTAAGAGTTAGGATCTGTGTCCATTGTTTCTTCTCCTATTGGAGTTGTCTATTCAGCAGTTGCTTCTGTTTCATCTCTTTCATATGTGGAGGGTGGGACATAGAAAAGGTTCATACTGTTGTTTGATCCCAACTGCTTTAGGATTTCATCTTGGACATTCATTCCTCCATTCTTCTGCTTCAATAGTGAAAATTCAGTTTCTCTAAACATTACATCTCTGCTTATTTGAGTCTTGTAGGCCCCTGATTGCAAAATTAGCACTTTGTACCCTTTAGTTCCTTCAGGGTATCCTAGAAATACCCCTTTGACAGCTCTAGGTTCAAGCTTCCCTTCTGTTCGGTTAATGTAAACATTGCATCCAAAAGGTTTTAAGTGAGTCAAAGTAGGTTTAAAACCATTCCATACCTCTTTAGGAGTTTTATACTCATTTGTAGATGTCGGTAATCTATTTATCAGATATGTTGTGGTTTTGATAGCTTCCCCCTATAGTGCTTGAGATAGACCTGAGGACAACAACATACATCTTATCTTTTCAAGTAAGGTTCTATTGCGTCTTTTTGCAACCCCAGTCTGTTAAGGCGTAGCCTTGACTATGCCTCTGAATTCCCTTCCTTTCACAGTAGTCATCAAACTTCTTATTACAGAACTCCATCCCATTATTTATTCTTAGGCATTTTAACTTTTTCCTGTTTGGTTCTCCATCAGAGTATGCTAGTTTACAAATGCCTCCAGTGCTTCATCCTTTCATTTCAAAACGTATACCCAACATTTTCGTGACCTATCATCAATAATGGTCATGAAATACCTCTTACCTCCCATAGTTTGAGTCTGAGTTAGCCCCCATAGGTCACTATAAGCATATTCTATATTTCTGGTGGCTCTTTTTGCAATCCTTGAGAAAGGGGTTTTATGATGTTTTCCTAGTATACATCCCTTATAGAACTCAATTTTCTTCATAATTGTGTTTGACAGTAACCCTTATTGCTCTAATTGTTTGAGGCTTTTGTTTCCTGCATGTCCGAGTCTTGAATGCTATAGCATGGTTAAATTGAGCTCATTTTCTTTTGTTGTTAGGTTAATTTTTGTAGTACCTACAACATAGTATAAACCCCCCTTTCAATTACCCTTATGACCACCTTACCATCCTTGATGATTTCTCTCAAACCATCCTTAGACCTGATATTGTATCCTTGTTTGTCAAAGATACTCTCTGATAGAAGATTTCTTCTAACTTCAGGGACATATCTCATATTGCTCAATGTTCTCCTCTTCCATCATGCATCTTGATGGAAACATTGCCAATGCCTTGGATATCTTGTTTCCCTATGTCTGCCATTCTTAACTTAGCTAACAAGTTCTCAAAAGAAGAGAACCAGTCCCTATGGGGAGTTACATGCATTGTGTAGCCTAAGTTCAGAATCCATTCTGTTGATAACTCATCTGTTTTAGTTGTCATGGCAAGTAATTCATCTCCATTGGACTCTTCAAGCTTCTCAACATTTCCTGTATCACCTTTTTGTGCCTCCTTGACCTTCTTCTTCTTCCTACAATCCCTTGTAAAATGTCCTTCTTTATCACAGTATAAGCATTTTTTACCTTTACCTTTATTCTTTTTCTTGTCATCATCATTCTTCTTTTGTTTTCCTTTTCCCTTAGCTTTCTCTCCACCACCTTTCTTTGAACCATTTTGTACAGACTTGCTTTCGAATATGTTATCTATGAACATCACCTCTGGTTCTTTCCTGAAGTGATTGTTGTCTATCACTTCTTCCATCAGAGATTCCAGAACCCTATTGACTATTAGGGCATCACCACTAGAATGCTTTACCACCTTCTTGAATCCATTGTATTCCTATGGAAGTGACTTTAGAATCACCACAGTTTGGTGTTCTTCTGAGATTTTCTCCCCTATTGCTTTAAGATCCTAAATCAGTTTTAAGAAATAATCCAGGTTCTCTTCAAGCATTACTGTAGTGTTCATTCTGAAGTTTGCAAGGTTGTGCAACAAGGTCATTTTGTTTGGTAAGCATCATTTAGAGTAAATCTCATTGAGTTTCTCCTATAACATCTTTGCAGTGTTGCAATCTTTCACTTTTCTAATGACAATTGGTGAAAGATGCAGCATTAGCTTGTAGTGAGCCAATCTTGCTTTCTTCATGTTCTTCACAGGATCTATCTCATCATCATATGTAGCATCTATGGAACCAAAACATTCTTAAGATTCAAGCAGGGCTTGCATCTGTAATTTCTAGATTGCAAAGTCCTCTTTTCCAGTGAACACTTCCATCTCTTTTCCCACCATTTTGTAGGTTTTTGGTAAAGGTCTACTTTGACGTTCTTGGGCTTCCTTTTTGATTTGTCGATAAGGATGGGGACATATACCTGGACGCTCTAATACCAATCTGTTAGGATTTTGTATGGCTTTCTATTGTCTTTAATAATAAAGACTAATGATGCTTGTTGCTTGAATGTGTTTTTGTAGAAATGAAGAGTTGCAGAAAAGTAAAGAAGACACAATAATTATTTGGTTCGATAGCTTAATGTTATCTACATTCAAGGGTCAATCTCACAATGAGGTTTTACTAGCTTTAAAAAGAGAAGAATACAAGAGATTGGGTGTTTCTAAACACCTGCAAGAGTTCCCTCTCAAACTTCCTAGTACACTTAGTATATACTCTAGCACTCTCTAAGTTTTTTCTCTCTTGTTGCTTCAGTTGAACAATGTGTGTATTTGTTGATTGTGTTGTATGTATTGTGACTGATCGTTTATATTTATAGACTTGTGAAGAGGGTGTATGCTTCTGCCTTTTAATTCACACCTATCAGTCCATGCCTTTGTTTCTTTTGCTTTGTGCTACTCACATGTCTTCATATGTGCTACTCACGTGCATCACTAATGCATTTTTCCTCTTATGCTTTATGTTTTGTTCATTGAGTCAGATGTGTTTTGTTTTCTTCTTCTTCGAACTCCCCAAAATCTCCTCTTCACTTCTCACACACATACACTTCTATCCAAAAAATCCTCAAATGTTGTTCTTTGATTTATGAGGTTTCGTTGAGGGTTTATAGAGAATATGTGATTTCGTTCACACATTCAAATATGATACTTTGATTCTTCTTCAGACAACTGAATCTTTAACCACATAATCAATTTTATGAACACTTGTATGCAATCTTTTCTTTTTGGGAAAGATAATAACTTTCATTCAAAAGAATAGGTTATGTAGAGCCTATGATGCTCAAGATTAAGGAAATACAACAAAAGTATCAATTGTGATGAGTAAAGTTCTAGTGGACTGGAAGTTGTTTAGCTAAAATTCCATTGCTCTCGTAGACATGTACAACCTATGAACACTTGCATGCGGTCTTGATGTGCTTGTTGATCATTTTCGAGCACATGCAAGGCAAGTAGTAATAACTCAAACGATTATAAAGTGGGAAGTTATTAAAATATTTATATAAATTTTAGTTTTTTCAAAGACATCCCCATTGATTACAAGAAGTTGCCAAATTCAATAAAGAAAAATGAGCTATAACTTTTTGACCACACTGGACAATACCGCCAAGCTAAGTCTAGATCTTCCGTCTAATATAATCTTGTCTTATTTTTTCTAGTTAAAAAACATCATTAATTTTTTTGAAATTTTAAGCACTTTGTTATTCTGTTACTCTTCCCAAAATTCATGGCTTATAAGCTAAGCTGACCCAGCAGATGTCCTCTGTCATTTTCTTTGTAATACTACAGAAGTCGTCCTCTCTTCTTTTCGCCACCTTCCTACCCCAACCCAGATCCTCAACTACATCAAATTATGTGACATTTTCGAACGATTGCCTTCTGTAAATTTATCACAAAATTAGGGAGGACAATGGAGCATGAACGAAGATGAAGCATTGGCAGTGTCGATGTCCTCTATCATTTTCTTCGTAACATTACAGAAGAAGTTGCCCTCTCACCGTCTCACTACGAGTCTCTTCGCCACCTTCCTACACCTTCTAAAACCCAACCCAGATCCCCTGATCTCAACCACATCAATTGAGGACAATTTCCTTCCGTAAATTTATCACAGAGTTATGGACGAAGACGGAGCAGAATGACAATAAAGCATTGGCATTGATTTACAAAAAGTTGATATTATAAATTTTACAGGTGTTCTTGAAAATTATTTGTTGAATTAGCGAGGATATAACAGCATAACTAAATTTATAAGACAGATAAATTTACAGAAGGCACAGTCGTGTAAGTGTTGCACGGCCGTGAGTTAGCTATCACAGTTATGCAAGTGCTGCATGGCCATGAGTTAGAATTAAAAAAACTATCATAGTTGTGCAAGCTTTGCATGGCCATAGTTAGAATTAAAAAAAGCAACTTACTTAAAACATTTTTTTAAAAATTTTAAGTTCAGGCTTTTCGAGTCAAACATGAAATTAATTTCTTAAGCCCCAATTCAATATAAATTGAACTTCATTCGTTGATTTTAAGTATTGCCATCTCTAAATCCACTGCACTATGCAATATGGGAACGTCAAATTACATGTTGATATTAAGATTTAAATTTAATATTACAGCATTGACAACAATAATTTAGTAAAAGTTTAGCTGATACACAAGATTTTGGGGGTAATCCTTAGTCTTATCTTTAACTGGTAAAGAGACAATTTTTTAAATGACCCAAGTGAAAAATAAAAATAAAATAATCATAATAAAAAAAATCCAAACACCTTACATTAGTATGTATAGAAATGAAAAACTTAACCCACTGGACCAAGAACTTGATATTTTCTTAATTTCCATTTCTCACAATCCAAATAGATACGTACGTGTACTAGTCGTTTTCCAGTTTCGGTTATATTCAACTGTTACTATTAACCACAAAAATATAAGTGAATCAGATTGTCTCATCGGTATTATGTATAAAACTAAGATGGATCTTGTTGATAAGAATATAAAGCTTTTTTTTACAATTTCTGTTACAACATGGACCATTCTCTATCGAACTCATCTCTCCTCTCTGGCTTAGCTTCAAACTTACGTACGCTCTTTGACTTTTTTTCTTTCTGCCATGCAAAATATCAACAGAAGAACATCAGTAAGTACCGTATTCCTACTTGAATCTCATCTTCCACATTGATTTTTACGTCATTTTAGCAGCAATAAAAGGAATTGAGTTCAAAGAAATTTGTATCCCATTGTTTTTGTTTTCAATAAACAAGGCCTTGTTCAGGTTTTTGACAAAAAAATTTTCTCGAAAACTAGGTTTTTGACAATATTGTTATCGAAATCATATGCTTATGCGTTAGAAAACGTTAATCTTTTTTTGTTTTTTTTTTTGTGTGTGAAAGGAACCAAGTTATACGGTCATTACAAGCAAACTCTGTGGTCTCGTCAGATGTGTGAAAGGCCGAATAATCCAAGGGGAGTGCTTAATTATCAAACCAACTTGTGAAATAATGTTTGGCTAAAGGTAACAATTCACATTTAAAATTTTAACAAAAATTCAAATGTCTATAAAATTTTAACATTTTTAAGTCGACTGAGTAAGCTTTATATGAAAAATTTATTATTACTATCATAATTAATGTAATAAGAATAAATGTTTAATCATATATATATCTATATATATAGTAGAAAAATCTTAAATGTTTTATTATTAAATTTCGTATAAATAAGAGTTATTCCATAAACAATTGATAATACTAAACTTTAATTTATTAATATTTCAAATGTTAAGTGTTTATTTATACTTTCATATAAAAAAATTTAACGGTTAACCCACATATTTTACTTATAATATTTCGAAATTTTTGTTTAGTTTCTATCTTATAGACTGGACTAAAATGGGATGCTATCTAACTCTTCATCTACCAATCTCTTGTCTGTAGAATAACCAAGTTCGTCTTTATCTGTTTTTTCACGTCTCATCTAACCCTAAAATACATCTACTTGATGTGTTGAACATCAAAGTAAACTGCGGTTCTTGTTTGCCGTAGTAGAGTCAAGCACACATGCATGCTTTTTGGTTTCTGCTCATATGATGGACTTTTTTTTCCTGTTCATATGATCAGTATACTTTTCAATCAAAACGTGTGATATAAATACAACACAAATGTTGATTGTAGGCTTACGTGGATTTGACAATACTGATCAGATTCGTAAAATCTTAACTAGAAGCCTTTCAATTTCATATTGTTTTTGGGACCAAAAAGGATGCAATAGAACAAAAAGAAACTGAAAACACCTTTAGACAAGTTGTTGCATAAGGTGATGTGATTCTGAATCAGTTCGTGATGTGCGGAAATGGTGTGATTTGATCAACCATCTCTGATGACCAAAAACAGAGGTAAAGCTTTTTGGAAAGAATAGAATTTGATTTAAATTTTTAAGTATAGATTTGTATGATAAGCACGCTTCATGCTTCTTGCTGTTATTAGCTCAAGGTTTATGTTTAATGATTTTGGTGATAATTGTTTTATATCGTAAGAGATTTTCAGCAGGCTCCTTTCATTTTAACAAGTTTCTATCAATTAATAGGTTTATTTCTTTTTGAACGCTAGCAAGCTCCTGTCAATTAATAGATTCCTTTCCTTTTGAACACTAGTAGGCTCCTTTCAATTAATATCTTCTTTTTGTTTTCAAAGTTGACAAGACCCTTTCGAAAGTTGATAAGACCCTTCTATTTATAAACTTATTTTGTTTAGAAGGATATTATCATTTTTTAAAGTACCTTGCAAATTTTTTTGCACATAATTCACCTCCCTCTTGCGTGTGTTCGCTTTATTATTTGGTATCGGAGAGAGGTTTCACATTTATTATGTTTTACAGCACATGATAGATCATGACAAACAATTTGAGAAGCCTTAAAGGACAATCCATCTCAAAGCCTTCTTATTTTAATGGAAATAACTACTCCTACTAGCAAGAGAGAATGATTATTTACCTTCAATCTGTAAATATCGAAATGTAGCAAGCTATCAAAATTGGAGTCACACCTCCTGCTACTGATGATGTAGAACTGTGAACTGATGTTGATAGAAGAAATGCACAGCAAAATGTCAAAGCAAGAAATTTTCTTATCTGTGCACTATCTCCAGAAGAGTACGAAAAGATATCTTACTATTCTACAGTAAAGGAAATATGAGACAAATTACAAGTCACCTTTGAAGGAATGAAGGAGGTAAAGGAACATTGAATACGTTTTTTAGTGCATTAGTACAAAACTATTGGCATGAAACAGGGATAAACAATAGACGAATTATTTGGACATTTCAACAACGTCATCACTGCCTTGAAGAATTTGGGTAAGATATATCCAAATAACGAGCTTGTGACAAAGATTCTAAGATCGCTACCAAAGGAATGGAGACCTATGGTGACAGCTCTAGAGACTGCAAAGGATCTCGGCGTTATCTCACTCGACTGGTTAAGAGGAAACTTAATGATTCATGAAGTTAGACTTAGGCGAGATGAAGGATCCTCGTACAAAAGAGAAATGACACTAAAAGCAGCTGATGAATCAAAGGGAGATGAAAGGGACACTAAATTACAAATAGATGGAGATGACGAATTCAATTTCATGGTCAGAAAATATGTTCACTTCTATAAAAAGAAGTTTATGAAGAAAATGGAAGGAAACAAGAAAACTGGAAACAACATGTTCCTCTCAAAAGGGAGCAGTGGCAATAGCAATACACAAAACAATCAAATCATATGTTATCATTGCAAGAAACCTAGACATATAAGATAAAAATGTCCTTTTCTTCAAAAGGACAAATCAGAAAACAGAAAACCCAAAAAACAAGCTATGACTGCAGCTTGGTCAAATGAGGACTTTGAAAACTTTGAAGAAGAAGAGCCTAAAAAAGTTAGCAAAGTTTGCTTTAGAGCCGAATTAGGAGATGATAAGATATATTATTTTCACTTCGACATTGAAATTGATGAATTAAGAAATGCATATCATGAATTATATGATCAGTATAAAAAAACTAACAATACAGTATTTCAAAAAAGTTGAGAAGTCTAAAAATAATGATGCATCCTTGACGAGTAAGATTGAATTACTAGAATCTGAGAATAAAATTTTGATGTTTAGAATTATGTCTCTTGAAAATGACAATAAGCAAAAAGTCTTTGAAAAGGAATTCTTAGAACAAATGGTAATTTATTATAGAATGCATTGCTTGAAAATGATTATATTAAGGTAAAAATTTTGGAAGAAAAAGTTACTTCTCTAGAAAAAGATCTTCCCAATTTTGTTGATAGTAGGAACAATCTTGATGCATTACTTGGGAGTGGTAAAGGTGTTTTTGACAAGGATGGAATAGGATACAATGAAAACAACAATATTAGGCCATATAAGAATTTCTTTGTTAAATCCAGTAGTAACTATTGCCAAAACGACAGGAACCTAACAAATGACAAAAATCATAGTAACTATCATTAATCAGTTTTGTGCAATTATTGTGGTAGACATGGTCATATTAATCACTCATGTTACTTTCGGAAAATGAAGAAACTATCTCAAAAATATGTAGGGAGACTGAAAGGTCAAACTACTAACAGGAAAAGACCCAGAAAATTTGGATACCTAAAATAAGATAATACATTATACAGATATGCTTCAAAACAAAGACGAGAGAAAATTAATGGGTAATTGATAGTGGCTATTCGTGACATATAATAGGTGAAATATCATATTTCAACTATGTTGAATGGAAAGACGAAGATAATGTTGTCTTTGCCGATAAAAATAAGGCAAAAGTCACTGGAATTGGTAAATTTGGTAACTGTAACTCTGCTTCTATTAATAATGTTCTTTATGTTGATGGATTGAAACATAACTTCTTGAGTGTAAGTCAATTTCGTGATAAGGGTTATACAGTTACTTTTTATGCATCACATTGTGAAATTATTGATAATATTAATGACAATATTGTATTTATTGGTCCTAGAAATCAGAACATAAACTATGCTCAATTGGAAGATATGTCTTCACAAAATGTCAAATGTTTTGTTTCTATATAAAAGGATTGTTTTATCTGGCATAGAAGATTTAGACACGATAGCATGAGCATCTTATCAAAATTGTCCAAAAATGAGTTAGTGAGAGGACTTACTAACTTGAAGTTTAAGAATAATCAAGTCTACGAAGCGATCATGGAGAAGAATTTGATAACAAAAATTCGAAGACTTTTGTAATGAAAATGGAATATCTCACAATTAGAACCAAAGACCGCTAAAGAGGCTCTTACTAACGAAAATTGGGTTTCAACTATGAAAGATGAACTGAATCAGTTTAACAAAAACAAAGTTTGGAATCTAGTACCTCGTCCACAAAATAAGTCAGTCATTGGAACTCATAGGGTTTTTCAAAACAAACTTCATAAAAATGGTAAGATGGTAAGAAATAAAGCTAGACTTCTAGCTCAAGGTTATAATCAACAGAAAGGTATTGATTTTGATGAAACTTACGAGTTTGTTGCGAGACTAGGATCAATTAGAATTTTACTTGCCTTTGCATGTCATGCAAACTTCAAATTGTTCCAAACGTATGTTAACAGTGCCTTCTTAAATGGATATATTAATGAAGAAGTGTTTGTTAAGCAACCTCAAAACTTTGAAGATGAAAACCATCTTGATTATGTGATGAAGTTAACTAAAGCTCTGTATCATTTAACGCTGGCTCCTTGGGCATGGTATGAGAGCTTAAATAGTTTTCTGCTTGAGAATAACTTTGTAAGAGGAAAGGTAGATAAAACCTTATTCATTAAGAAAAAGGATAATGATTTACTTATAGTGCAAATATATGTTGATGATGTAATATTTAGTGCTACTATTCAATCTTTCTGTGAAGAATTCTCAGCATTAATGTAGGGGGAGTTTAAAATGAGCGTGATGAGAGAACTATCTTTTTTTCTTGGATTACAAATCATACAAACAGAAAAAGAGATCTTCATTAGCTAAGACAAATACACAAAGGAACTCATCAAGAAGTACCATTTTAAGAATGCCAAACCTATGGGTACTCTTACGATACTGGAACTAAACTTGATAAGGTTGAAGAAGGCAAGGCTATAGATGAGACAAAGTATAGAGGAATGATTAGGTCACTATTATATCGTACGAGCTCAAGACAAGATATTATGCTTTATGTGTGCCTTTGCGTACGCTTTCAATCAGATCTAAAAGAAAGTCATCTTCAAGCATTCAAAAGGATCTTTCGATATCTTCACGAAACTATGGATTTTGGATTATGGTATCCAAAAATTGACTCATTTAACATAATTAGCTATTATGATGCAGATTATGCAGGTGATAAAGTTGATTGAAAAGTACAAGTGATCACTGTCAATTTCTTAGAGGATGTCTAGTTTCTTGGTCTTGTAAGAAACAAAATTGCACAGCGCATTCAACAACTGAAGTAAAATATTATAATAGTTGTTGGTTGTTGTGCTCAAATCGTATGGATGACGCATCAACTCCTAGATTTCTATCTGAACTTTAATCATATTCCTATATTATGTGATAATACTAATGAAATAAAATTTCAAAAAATCTTATACATCATTCTAGGACTAAGCATATAGAAATCAAGCATCATTTTCTTAGAGATCATGTTTTAGAAGGAACCATTAATCTTTTGCATGATTGTGAAATCACATATCGGTTAGAGAGGGGAACAAAGTATGCCTTATAAGAGTATGGAAATCTCTCGCTCAAGACGTGTTTTTTCAGGATGGGAAGAGCAAAACTGTGAGGGTTTGGCTGGCCAAGGCCCAAAGCAGAGAACATATGTGGGTGGGTGGTCTATAGCTGTTACAAATGGTATCATAGCCAGTATCCGAACTGGTATGTCAGCGAGGACGCTGAGCCCTAAAGGGGGTGAATTGTGAGATTCCCATATCGGTTGGAGAAGGGAACGAAGTTTGCCTTATAAGGGTATGGATACCTCTCCCCTATAGACATGTTTTCTCAAGGATGGGAAGGGCAAAACTGTGAGGGCTTGACTTGGCCAAGGCTCAAAAGTTGACAATATCTGTATACGAGTGGTCTAGGGCTGTTACAAATGGTATCTGATCTAGTACCCGAACTAGTATGTCAGTGAGGACGCTGAGCCCTAAAGGAGCGTAGATTGTGAGATCTCATATCAATTGGAGAGGAGAGCAAAGTATGCCTTATAATGGTATGGATACCTCTCCCTTACAGATGCCTTTTCTCGAGGGTGAGAAGAGTAAAACTGTGAGGGCTTGGCTGGGCCAAGGCCCAAAGTGAACAATATATGTGGGTGGGTGGTCTAAGGCTGTTACAAATAGTATCAGAGCCAGTATCTGAATCAGTATGTCAGCGCAAACACTGAGCCCTAAAGGAGGTGGATTGTGAGATCCCATATCAGTTAGAGAGAGGAACGAAGTATGCCTTATAAGGGCATAGATACCTCTCCTTTAAAACAGGTTTTCCCAGGGGTGGGAGCAGCAAAACGGTGAGGGTTTGGTTGGGCTAAGGCCTAAAGCGGATAACATCTATAAGCAGGTGGTCTAAGGTTGTTTCAATGTTAATACTAAAAATCAAGTAGTTGATATCTTCATTAAGCCCCTTTCTAAAGATAGATTTTGCATGTTGAGAAAAGAGCTTGTTATATGTAGACTATCTGATATTATTTCTGTATAAATTCCCTATGTTAATTATTCTTTGCAAACTCCTTCTAGTCTGATCCTTTAGTAGGCTACTTCTAGTTTAGAAGACTCCTCTCAGTTTCAAGACCTCCTCTTAGTTTAGTAGGATCCTTCTAGTTTAAAAAGTCCCTCTTATTTTATAAGGCTCCTCTCAATTCGATAGAATAGGGTACACGTGTCCTAAAAAGGAAGTCATTCATAGTGTCGTTTCAGTATTTAAAAACGTCCGACTATTCTGGTAGCTCTCCATAATCGTCTGACAGAAGATACACAGACGATCATACTTCCTCTTTTGGCATATACGACTACTCATCTTCACACAAGATCAACGCTTAAGAATCGTTTAATATACCAAAAATAGACTTCTCTCTTCTACTCATCGTTGTTTTTTTCTTAGAATATCACTCTTTTCCTCTATGACCCTAAATTTCTGTCTTCTCCCTATTTCTTCCCTCTAAAAACTCCTAAAACTCAATGACACGAACAAAATCAAAGGGATAAAAGAAAACCATGGCTTCAACTTCCAACCATGAATAAACTCTCATTTCTGGGTCCTATTCTCTGTCTCCAATAGTAGACTCTTTGAACACTCCTACTGAAACTGCTTCTATCTCCTCTAAGCCCCAAACTTCATAAACACCCATTTAGGAAACTTCAGAGGGGAGAAAAAGACATATTTTGGCTATGTTATCCCTAGAATCAGACTCATCCTCTAAGAATAATGAACCTTCAACTGAACAACAATTTGTCTCTGAATCTAGTGGAGAAGAAGAAGAAGAA
>JANQBM010000005.1:42644790-42656747 GCA_025594535.1 Erythroxylum domingense | reverse complement strand
TATTTATACAATAATTAATAGTTTATTAAATCAATGAACTTTTTAGTCATTTTATCTCTTTTCAGCAACCACAACCACAATTGCCAAACACCTATTTTCACATTTCAGTAATTACCAAAACAGCAATCCCAAACACATAAGTACTTATTGAGAATAAGTACTTATCATTTCAGCAGGTTAATTTCAACAGGTTGTCAACCGCCACCGCTCTCCCAAACCAAGCCTTAGTTTAGGGTTTTCTTAGTTTAATATTATATTAAATCTTAACCGTTAATTTAGTACTTGATGAACGTACAAGATTTAATGTCAATAAAAAAGTGTAGATAAATTAGTCCTCTCTCTACCCTAATTAAGTACAGACAAAACACAAATATAGAAATAGTAGGTATTTGTGAATTGAGCTATTCATCAAGCTATTGTATAGAAAGAGGGTTAAGAGAGAGAAACTAGTTTGTGATCACGAAAACTTTCTCTCTATATCATGACGAATTCCACTCAAGATAAGTGATTTATTTGTTTCATCTATATGGTTATTATTATATTCAAGATCTAAATGGACATGAATGTTTTACGTATGATTTATGATTTATGAACGATTTATGTCTTTAATGTTTGATTATTAAGAACCGAGAAAAACTTACACGAAGAACACAAATTCACAATTTCAGAAGTTTTTTGAGGAACATGACATTCAGAGGCACTTTACAGTGAGAAAGCCACCACAGTAAAATGGAGTTTCGGAAAGGATGAATAGATCCATCATGGAAAGAGCTGGGTGTTTGAGGCTGAATAGGGGGCTTCCCAAAGGTTTTTGGGTGGAGGCTGTGAGTATGGCGTGTTTTCTCATCAATAGATCACTACGAGTTTCACTGAAAGGGAAAACTGTAGAAGAGGTATGGACAGGAAACGTTGTTGATTATTCTAGTTTAAGAATTTTTTATTGTCCTGCATATATGCATGTTCCAAGTGATGAGAGATTGAAACTTGACTCGAAGTCAAGAAATTGTATTTTCTTGGGTCATGTAAAAGGAATAAAAGGGTACAAGTTTTGGGATCTAGAGGCCAAAAAGGTGGTGATTAGCAGAGATGCTGTGTTTGATGAGAAGTCCATGATACAAAAGACTCATGAAGAAGTTAGTCCAGAAATAGGAGAAAGCAGCACTAGTTCAAGGCTAGTGAAGGTAGAGTTAGAACGGAAAATATCAGATGGTGATATGGCAGAGAGTTCTAGTACAAGGGCTAATGGTTCTAATACACCTACAGGACAGCAGCAGACTATAGCCAGTGATCCCCAAACGCACCATTAGACCCCCTGTGAGGTATGGCTTTAAAGATTTGTTTTCATATGCACTCACCATTAGTAATGGAGACCCAGTTTCTTTTCAGGAGGCTGTGAGCAATTAAGAGAAAAGTGGTTGGATGGGTGCTACGGCGAAAGGGATGGAGTCATTCCATAAGAACCAAACTTGGTAGTTGGTTGAGCTTCCTAAAGGGAAGAGGGCTATAGGTTGTAAGTGGGTGTACAAGAAGAAGCCCACAGTATCATAAAAAGAGAGGGAGAGATTCAACGCTCGATTAGTAGCAAAGCGGTACTCGTAGTTAAAAGGGATAGATTATGACTAGATATTTTCTCCAGTGGTTAGACACACATCTATCAGGGCAGTATTGGCATTAGTAGCTAATTAGGATATGCACTTAGAACGGATGGATGTGAAGACAACGTTTCTTCATGGTAATCTGGAGGAAGAAATCTACATGGTACAACCAGATGGGTTCAGTCAACCTAGATAGGAACACTTGGTTTGTAGATTGAAGAACTCGCTATATGGGTTGAAACGGTCTCCATGACAATGGTATAAGCGATTTGACTCGTATATGATCAAACTTGGATATAGGAGATAAAAGTATGATTGCTGTATGTACTTAAGAGCCTTGGTAGTAATTCATTTATTTTTCTGCTACTGTATGTGGATGATATGTTAATTGTTATGAAGGATATTCATGATGTGATGGACTTGAAGGCTTTGTTGGGGCAAGACTTTGATATGAAGGACTTAGGTCCAGCTAAGAAGATTCTTAGAATGGAGATTTGCAGGGATAGAGGCTCTAGAAAGCTGTGGTTTTGTCTCAACGTAGTTATGTTAAGAAGGTGTTGGACAAATTCAAGATGAACAGTTGCAAGCTTGTGAGTACTCCATTGGCGAGTCACTTCAGATTGTCTCAAGAGCAGTGTCCCAAAATAGATGGCGAGGTGAATGACATGTCGAGAGTTCCCTATGCAAATGCCATAGGATGCTTGATGTATGCGATAGTTTGAACACGACTAGATTTGGCACACGATGTGAGTTAAGTTAGCAAGTTCGTGGCGAAGCCTGTCAGACAACATTAGGAAGCAGTCAAGTGAATTTTCAGGTATCTGAGAGGTATCGTTGATTATGACATTGTGTTTGGAAGTGAGCATGGTGATCTGTTAGTTGTGGGATATGTAGATTCAGACTATACAAGTGACTTGAATAGTAGAAGGTCTACTATAGGGTACGTGTTTACTCTTGTAGGAGGGCCTATCTGTTGGAAGTTTACAGTATAGTCTATTGTAGCTTTATCAACAATCGAGGCAGAGTATATGGTATTAGCTGAGGGAGTTAAAGAAGCCTTATGGCTCACTGATTTGGTGAAGGAACTGTGTATTGAATAAGGGGGAGTTCAGGTATACTGTGATAGTCATAGTGCCATCCATTTATCCAAGAACTAGGCTTATCATGCACGGACAAAGCACATAAACGTAAGGTTTCATAAGATCAGAGAGTTGATAGTATCTGGTCAGATATTGCTGCAAAAGGTTTATACTTCAGAGAATGTTGCTGACATGTTGACGAAATCCGTTATAGTTGATAAGTTCAAGCATTGCTTGAACTTGATCAACGTTTCTCCAGGGTATATGTTTACTCGTTAAATTATGTGTTCTTCATCTTTTTTTAAAATCTCTTTTACTATTTATTTCTCAACATATTGTATTGGGAACACGATAAACTAATAACACTTAATCACTCCAACAATTAATCCTAATCTAAGTTGTTCGCTTTCGACCACTAAATGGATTGGTTACAGCCCAACCATGTTCTTCTCACTCAAAAAGAGAAATCATCAATGGATGTAGTCATTCACAAAAGGTTAGAAATATAAATCTCCAAGAGAAGCTACCAACTAGAAACTGTTTTGTGGGCCTTAAACACATTTTGGAAAGTCAATTGTTTTTAACTATTTTCATGCTCAATCTCGTTAATTGAGAAAAAATACGTGTAACCATCAAATTATTCCAAGTCAAGTAGATATCACACTACATGAATAGATACGTGAAACTAAAGTGTTATTATTGGAATCAATGTTATGAACACCGTATCGAACTTGATATCGGATTAGCTTCTAATATGGTACTGTATCGGTACCGGTCAATAGTACATATCGTTTTGGGTTATTTTTTAAATTTATGAAATAGTCCCTAAATTTTTTTTAAAATGCAAAATAGTCTATTATCATATTAATAAATATTATCTAAAAGAATAAAATAATTTTATATAAAATAAATTTTAAATTTTTATTTAATGTATAATAATTATTATTAGTAATAAAAATTATAAAATATTTATTTTATTTTAAAATAAAAATTAAAAAAAAGAATAAAAGTTTAATTAAATAATAAATTAAAAAATTTTTGAAAAAAAGAAGGGGGAAGGATTGGAACTGGCAGGAAGAAGTTTAAATTTTCAAAAAAATTTGCAATTTAATCCTTAAAATTTTTTAAATCTTTGGTACTGGTACAGTACGAAATACCGATCAGTATTTATATTCAATATATATGTCTTTAATTTCGTATCGAAATCTCGCCGATACGGTACGTACCATCCAGTATCAACCGGTACGGTACGACAATCAAAAGCTTGATAAAATTTTTATATAATTTAAGAAATTTTAGAACTTTTAAATTTGTTAAAACAAATTTATACTATTTCAATTTTTTTAAAAAAAGTTCCTTTTCATAAATTTTGGTTAGAAAATAATGATAAAACATAACTGATCATATTTGAACTGATCAAATATTTCTTATATAATAATTTAATTCAATTCTTAAACTCGAGCTAAATTAACTAAATTTAATACAAAATAATAATTTATCATAACTATCTTAAATTGTTAATTTAAATTTAATATGAAAAAAAAACTCCAAATGACTGAAAATTTGTTGGTTATGACGATTTCAATCAGAAATCATGTAATTATTAAATTGCAATTAGTTAAATGTGAAAACAAGCCCTTTTCAGCAACTTCAAAGCTATAAGTCATGGGTAGGTTAGGTATTATATGGGCAAAGGTATGGGTGGTGGTCTCTCCAACTTACCTGCTCCAAGCCTGTGGTAGGGTAGGCAAGTCAAGGTCTTCCTGGATCTGACGTTCCTTTAAACAAATGGGCTCATCCTAATTAATGTGTTGTTCAGCTCTGACAACTGCAGTTACTCTTTGGAGCTATTCACAATGTTTAGGTTCTTGACCCTTGTCACCTTAAAGCCCCAACTTGAATCTTTCCCTTGAATTTGCAATTTCACCTTAAACTTTCTCGCTCATTAACTAGTTCTAACAAGTTGAGGGTTCATACCCTAATTTCTAACAACAAAGAAGAAGAAGAAGAAGAAGAAGAAGTTTAGGGTTTATACTTAATAGCTGGCTATGAAAGAATTTAAAGATGGATTTGGTGCTTTATAATTATAATTCATAATTTATGGTAAGAATATCATTTCCAATTATATTATTTAATTAATTTTTGGATGCATTTGATAAATTTATGAATTATATATTTTATATTATTTAAAAATTCATAATTAAAAATTAAAAGACAAATTTAACTCAAGTGATTGACTAATACTAACAAATTT
This sequence comes from Erythroxylum domingense, assembly GCA_025594535.1. Lineage (NCBI taxonomy): Eukaryota > Viridiplantae > Streptophyta > Magnoliopsida > Malpighiales > Erythroxylaceae > Erythroxylum > Erythroxylum domingense. The sequence goes on along the minus strand of JANQBM010000005.1, from coordinate 42,651,819 downwards.
GCATCCCAATTTAGAAATTTTGAAACATCTAAAAAATTTGAACCAGATTTTTTAAAGGGAGGGGTCTCTTTCAATGACTTAATATAGTTTTAAGAGAGGATTATAGTAGCTATTTTATTTGAACACAAAACTAAAATTTTAAAATAATGTCACTTTGATATAAATAATTAAAATAATATTATTTTAATTTATAAAATTAAAATAAGATTCATTTAATCAATTACATTTAAAATAAATTTGTATCGAAATAAACTTAATTAGGTCATTAATAATACGTATTGAGCCAAGTCAACCACTACGATCGGACCTATTCTTATTGTTCCAACTCTAAAAGGAGTTAACAAAAAAGACAAGAGACACCCTACAAGACCACAATCAACTGTGAAGGAGCTATCAAACAAGAAAAGACAAGGTGTTTGTACACTTCCATGGACGCTTCTTTCCTCTTCCCCAATCCAGTGGTTAACATCATATCGTCTGTGCTGTACGTCATTGCTGATTGTTCCTTTCTAACAACTGGTCATGGCCGATTTTATTTTGTTTAGCCAAAGCTTTACATATGTGATATACTTGCTTACGTAGATATAGGACGCATTTAGAGGTCGGCTGATCAGCTAATATTTTGGCTGATTAAAGTGTTTCAGCTGTTTGAATTTTCAAACATCTTAAACACTTGTTTGGTAACAACAAAAAACGTTGGTTAATTTATCTTAAATAGTCAAACTTGAAAAAGCTATACACCACCAGCGTTTCAAATAACTTTTTCCTTTTTAGTAAATGAAAAATTAATTATACTCTTTAAATAAATAAAACTATATATTAATTAATTTTTACAAATTAAATTTATGTTTAATTACAAGTTTTAAATATTTCAGGCTTTTTTATTTTTTATTTTTATTTTTTATAAAATTAATAATAACATAATTATAATTATAATTATAATTTAATTTTTATTAAAGTAATAATTAAATTTAAAATTTAATTTAATTTTTTATTAAAGTAATATTAGTACAATTATAATTAAAATAAAAAAGTAAAAAATAAAAAATAAAAAAGCCTACACTTATGTACATGTGACAAATTCATGCCCTTATAATTTTTTAAAAAAACTATACCATCGTAAGTCATTTTATACATCAACAGCTAATCCTAAACAGCTAATTTTATCAAACATCTCTAACAAATAGCTAATGCAATTTACTAGTCAAATCAGCTGATTCTGATATAATCAACTGTCAACTAATAACTGATAGAATCAGCTAACAGCTAATTTAACCAGTTGATTGCTAAACGGGGCCATAATGATGGAAAATATGGCTGCTACTCCTTTAATATATCAGGAAAACAACATAAGAAGCTACCTACACTCTACCCTTGTAATTCCGTAGAGTTTTATGTTCTGACACAACCCTTAAAATTATATCACTTTCTCGAGGAAATATCGGAACAATTCCTTTCTTGCTTAGTTCGTCTTGGTTTGAATTCATTACATTAATGTTATAAAATTGTATAAGTAAGATAATTAAAGTCATGATAAGTTATACGCGTAAGATTATATGCAGGAGGGGCTCACTTCTCTGACTCAAAAAGTCAAAGTCTACCTCCTTCTTCCCCAAGCAATATAAGCTCCGTTTCACGTACATATGCCTATAAATGCCTCTACACAGTAAGAAGACTGTCTCTTAACTCTTTGCACTTGTTCACTTCCAAATCATTATCACCAATTCAAGCCTGCTCTTTTCAATTTTCCTCGGAAACAAACAGAAAATTCAGTTTTCTAACTATCTGGTGATTGTTTCTTACATTATATATATATATATTTAAAAAGTTCTTACATTATATATTACCATCTTCAAATGCCGAGAAAAGGGATGAAGAGCCTCAGTTTTCACTCAAAACCTCCATCGTTTGCCGTGTCCCCTTCTCATTTATCCACTCCCCGTAGGAGCTTCTCTGAATCGAGGATTGAAGTGATTATCGAAACAGCTGATTCCATGATCATGAAATGGAACCCAGACTCTTCAACCTACGCCGGTGTCACGTCTCTCTTTTACGAGGACAAAAGAGAGGCCGCACAGTTCTTGAAGTGCGTTAAGAGCCTTCAAAAAGTCATGCATTTGTTAGCATCTGAAAACTCCGCCGACCACCGCCTTGTACGAGCCCAAACTCTCATGCAAACAGCCATGAAGCGGTTGCAGAAGGAGTTCTATCAGATTCTATCCATGAACCGGGCCCACCTCGACCCCGAATCAGTCTCAACCAGATCCTCACGCGCCTCCACCATATCCTGCTCCGATGGTTACGACGACGAAGATGAAATCCAAATCACCGGAGACTCCATTGTCGAAGTTGAGAACGTTTCGGCGGCCGTAATGGCCGACTTAAAATCCATTGCAGAGTGCATGATCTCTTGTGGTTATACCAAAGAGTGTATAGAAGTGTACAAAATCATACGTAAGTCAATAATCGACGAAGGCATTTACAAACTAGGCGTAGAGCGAGTGAGCTCTTCGAAGGTGAACAAGTTGAGTTGGGAAGTACTTGAATTGAAAATCAAGAACTGGCTTGAGGCAATGAAGATCGCCATGAGGACGTTGTTCACCGGGGAGAGAATTCTCTGCGATGTCGTTTTCGCAGTCTCAGACTCCATAAGAGAGAGCTGCTTTACAGAAATATCTAGAGAAGGTGCTACTCTTCTATTCAACTTCCCAGAGATCGTCGCCAAGAGAAAAAGATCGTCGCCGGAGAGAATGTTTCTCTCCCTCGATATGTACACCTCAATCTCCAAGCATTGGCCGGAGATTGAGGAGATCTTCTCGTTCGAGTCGTGCTCCGCCGTCCGATCCCAAGCCCTATCGTCGTTCACTTTACTCACCAAGTCAGTCCGCCACATGCTCGCCGAGTTCGAATCGACAATCCTAAAGGACTCTTCCAAAACACTACCTCCCGGCGGCGGAATACATCCTTTAACAAAATACGTGATGGAGTATATCGTTCTACTCGGCGATTACAGTAACGTAATTGCCGACATTATTGCTGACTGGCCCCCGCCGAAGAAATCTTCCCTGCCCGAATCCTATTTCGACAGTTCACACTCCGAAGACTCACCGCAGTCTCCTTTGGTTCTCCGATTTGCCTGGCTAATTCTGGTACTTCTCTGTAAACTCGACGGAAAAGCGCAACACTACAAAGACGTGTCCGTAGCGTATCTCTTCTTAGCCAATAATATCCAACACGTGGCATCAAAGGTCCGTACATCGAATCTCGTATGCATACTCGGCGAAGATTGGGTAACGAAGCACGAAGCTAAGGTGAGACAATTCGCAGGGAAGTACGAGCGTTTAGCATGGGCCCCAGTGGTTGAAATCTTAACGGAGAAGAGAACGGCGGCTATAACGGCGGAGGAGGTCAAAGACATGTTCAAGAGATTTAATCCAAGTTTTGAGGAAGCGTACCGTAAACAGACTTCGTGCGTTATTCCCGACCCGAAGCTTCGGGACGAGGTCAAGGTGTCCATATCGAGGAAGCTAACGTCGCCGTATCGCGAGTTGTATGAAAAACATAGGAGAGTGAGGATATTTGTCAAATATGCCCCCGAAGATATAGAGAATTACTTGTCGGATTTGTTTTCTGGGACGATTTTGACGGGAGATTCCCCGTCATCATCCTCTGCGTCGTCGTCTCACCGGCGGCATGCACGAACATAGAGACCTTGCTATTTTGCGATTTTTTTAACGTGTATAGTAACGGAAGACATGAGAAAAGATACTGGGCGTTATCAACTGCAATGGAATATTTTTGAAGCAGTTTAACCTTTTTTTTAACATCATATTAATAGAATTTTAATTTAATATTATACAAAAGGAAGTGTTAATCACTAAATTATTAGAAAGTTTCAGTTGTGGCTATTTAAAAATCCAAATTAAGACAATGAATAAACATATTTCATTTCAACATATTTATTTTCTACGTTTACGAAAATCCAAAGTTTAAGGATAAATGATGTTTAAAATTTGTGCAAAATAGGAACTTTGTGCGGTGGTTACATTTCAAAGTTTCAATATTTGCTATTTAATAATGCAAATTAGAAAATGAATAAACATATTTCATTTTAATATATTTATTCCATACATTTATGAAAATCCAAAGTTAAAGGATAAAAAATTACTTTATTGTTTTTCAATTTCTTATAACATTCTATTATAAATAATATAATGAAGTAATTATATGGTCCTCTCTAGGTGTTATATACTCAATTGTCCTTTATATTAATAAATAATCTTTATAATATATAGGGACACTTTAGTCTATAATATTTATTGTGATTATAAAAGCTATTAAATTATGGTTTTTATAGCAAATATTGAGAATCATCATGAATACGATTATAAAAGTATAATGTAAGAAATTTTAATAAAATTATTAACTTTTTAAAGTTTTAAATTTTAAAAATTTATTTAATGATTTAAATTAACTCTTAAATTCGAATTGAACTAATTAATATAACTTAAATGAATAATTTATTATAATTATCTTAAATTATTAATTTAAATCAAATTTAATTAGTTTAAGTTGAGTCTAAGAGAGTTACTATATTATTGATATTTGATTAGTCCAAATATAATACTCATAAAAATATTTTTTAAGAAATTAAAAATTATAGAAAATTTTAGACATTAGATTATTTTTTAAAATTGTGTAAGAATATATATTTTATTTTAAAATTTTAAAATCGTGGATAGGATGCGTTGAGAAATCGTGTTGCTGGAAATGTTTTAAAAGCTTATCAATTCTTCTAGAAACAGAAAGTTGTGTCATTCAAATTAGTGAACGAACACGTAGGAAAAGCAGTGACAAAGCTCATTTATTACAAAAGGCCGGCGGTCTACCTAATTCATCAATTTGACATTTTATCTTACACGACCGACAGCGAAAGTTATAAAGAGTGACCACCGTGAACAACGACAATCCGATTATCCGTAGCCATTCCTTCTCCAACTTGGAGTTACAGTTTTGGAATGGTCAAAAACATGTTGCTCTGTTTTCTTTGCTTAATTTGGTAATCAAGCAAAGAAAAAATTGAAAAGGGCATGTACGAATTAAGATTCGCATGTTCTCTCAATATGAAATTAAAATATTACAGTATATATCGTTTTCATATACAATTTTTTTAAAAATAATAATATTTTTCATGATTCTGACTTGAATTAATAAATTAAATTAATTATTGATTTCTTTCTATTGGCAAAGAAGAACAAGGAAAAAAGAAAATAAGAAGGAACACAATCGGAACGTGACTTAAAGCTACAACAAACATTTTTCTAATAACAAATTCTAGTTGGAATGTATAATGAATATACAATTCAGTTGTAACATAATTAATCTCAAATTCTCTAATTTATTATGTACTTACTAACACATGTATGGTTAATATTAAACCATTAATTGTATAAATATACAGATGAATGAATAACAAAACAATATATGTATTTTCGATACATACTTTTTTTTACATAATATCAGAGCAATACTTGATCAACGTAAAAAATGGAAGAAAACTTGGAATCATCATCCTCTACTCTAAATGAGACATTATCATCTTCTCTTGATTTTTCAGCCTTAACAAAAACTCTAAACTTCAATCTTTCCATTAAACTTGACAGACAGAACTTTACAAATTGGAGAGATTAAATTCTTGCAGCCATAAGAGTTCTTGAACTTTAGAACTTTATCAACGCAATACCTCTTCCTCAGTTCATCACTACCTAAACAAATCAAGCCATCGAAAATTCATAATATAAAGCATGGAGAAGAGCATATCAATTATTGCTATATTGTTTATTTTTAACTATCGGAAAAGAAGTAAAGGATAGATAAATCACTCTAATTCATCCTACACCTCTGGACCAAGAACTTAATATTTTTTTAATTTCCTTTTCTCACAATCCAAATATAGATACGTACGTGACCAAGAACTTGATATTTTCTTAATTTCGTTTTCTCACAATCCAAATAGATACGTACATGTACTAGTCGTTTTCCAGTTTCGGTTATATTCAACTGTTACTATTAACCACAAAAATATAAGTGAATCAGATTGTCTCATCGGTATTATGTATAAAACTAAGATGGATCTTGTTGATAAGAATATAAAGCTTTTTTTTACAATTTCTGTTACAACATGGACCATTCTCTATCGAACTCATCTCTCCTCTCTGGCTTAGCTTCAAACTTACGTACGCTCTTTGACTTTTTTTCTTTCTGCCATGCAAAATATCAACAAAAAAACATCAGTAAGTACGGTATTCCTACTTGAATCTGATCTTCCACGTTGAAACCAAAGGTCTTTTTACGTCATTTTAGCAGCAATAAAAGGAATTGAGTTGGAAGAAATTTGTGTCCCATCGTTTTTAGTTTCAATAAACAAGGTCTTGTTCAGGTTTTTGACAATATTTTTATCGAAATCATACGCTTATGCTTTAGAAAACATTAATCTATCAACTTCTACTTTTTTTTTGCGTGAAAAGGAACTAAGTTGTACGGTCATTACAAGCAAACTCTGTGGTCTCGTCAGATGTGTGAAAGGCCGAATAATCCAAGGGAAGTACTTAATTATCAAACCATTTAAATTTTAAGGTAGCAATTCACATTTAAAATTTTAACAAAAATTCAAATGTCTTTAAAATTTTAACATTTATAAGTCGACTGAGTAAGCTTTATATATACAATTTATTTTTACTATCATAATTAATGTATAACAAGAATAAATGTTTAATCAAATATATATAGTAGAAAAATCTTAAATGTTTTATTATTAAATTTCGTATAAATAAGAGTTATTCCGTAAACAAATGATAATATTAAACATTAATTTATTAATATTTCAAATGTTAAGTGTTTATCTATACTTTCATAAAAAAAATTAATGGTTAACGCACATATTTTACTTATTATATTCGATATTTGTGTTTAGTTTCTATCTTATGGACTGGACTAAAATGGGATGCTATCTAACTCTTCATCTACCAA
>JANQBM010000005.1:42619189-42644690 GCA_025594535.1 Erythroxylum domingense | reverse complement strand
GGCACCAAAAGCTTTTGACAAAGAGAAGACAAGAATAAGTGTCGTGAAAGACACAAAGAAAGAATGAGTTTTATTAATGAAAACATAAGTGATCATGTAGGCAAGTGACATGTGTCACTTTCCACATGTCACACTCTCATTTGCTCACTTAATTTTCTTCCCAATTCAATTCCAATTTTTCTCCAAATTTTCAATGGCTCATTCAACAGTTATAGCGCAAATCGTGGGATGGGAAGAGAGCGAAGCGGAGTTTGCAAAGTTCTCTGGAATTAGGGTTTTGATGGATTTAGTCAACTTGTGTAAGATGAAGACCCCGTTATATGTCGTCTTCTCATCCATAGCTTGAGAGAGAAAGAGAGGATTGAAACGGCGTCTAAGTTGCTCTTAATCTTGCTCTAGAGCTTGATTGTTTTGTTGGAGAGTAGTGGCCGTTTTGTATTAGCGAAAGAAGGGAAATTCCTAAGAGAACAACGCACACATACTCAAGCAAGGAAGCTACTCCAAACGGCCCAGACTCCGATATCTTCATCTAGTACTGCAAACATTGTAGCTCTCATATCCTCATTACCAGTCTGCTTCTTCCTTTTCTTATTTTCCTTTTCATTTAATCTTAAGAAGAACTGAACTCATGGTTTGTTTGTTTTGTGATTAAGATACCCAATTGCAGAAAATGCCCAAAAGGAAGATTGACAGAGCTTATGTTTTGGACAAGAAGAAGCATCTTGCTAAACTCAACATTTATGAGGGTGGCAAAATTCTCCTAAAGTGGTTTTTTCTTCTTCTTCTTATGATCTCTGTTTGTTACGTTATTACATTGTTTGTTTTCATTTTTATTCTTATCTAGATAATTTTGGTTCAGGGGTGAAGGAAAATTAGAGAAACAATTTCGCATTAACTGTATGGGTTGTGGTCTCTTTGTTTGCTACCATGTCGAAGAAGACTTAGATTTTGCTTCTTTTCTTTACATTGTTGATGGAACTCTTAGTACTGTTGCTGCTCAACTTAATGATATATAAATTGTTCGTCTTTTGAGATCATTTCACGAGTATTCACTTGGATAAATTTGCAAATAATGCAGAAGGATGCTCCTGTCTCACCCTGCATATCACAGTTGGAAGGAGGCCTTGTTCATATGGCTATAGAAGTTGAAAACTGTACGCAACGCTTCGTAATAACAAGTAATTTGGTCTTTTTGATTCGTTTCTCTTTATAATTATCTTTAACCTACATTTCTTCTAGCCTTGGAGTGTGAATGGAACTTGTGACTTGGAGTGGCTTCACTCTAACAATGGTTGTTTCCAAGTATCATGTTTGAACTGGTTGAAGTAACTCCAATTTGGTATTGGAAATATGTTATGAAACAGAGATTGTTTCTCTATCATACAAATTTGAGCTACAAATGGGAAATGTTTAAATATCATATCAAATTGAGCATTGCTTATGTATTCTATGGGAAATGGAAAAGGAAGTTTACCATTCATTGAAAGGCAGTAATTTATAATTTACTTCCGTATTTAATCACATGTTCATTCTTGTTGTTTATTCAGACAAATTAATGTGCAATTCAATCATGTTAATTTATTATTTGTTTAATGTGCTTCCATTTCTATTGATAATGTTGAAAATTTTGTTGAAGAACCTAAGTTGTGTGCATGTAAGCTCTTGTTGGAATGTAAGTGGCTTGAACTATTTCCATGTTGCATATTCTATTTCAATGTATGCAATGAATTATACTACAGCACTTTGTCTTCTGGTCATTGTGCATCATTTCTTTGCATTCACGGCTTCATTAAAGAGGATTATAAAATGTTTAGAAAGAGCATGATTTTGTTTTTTTTTTATCATCTTCAAGTTGAAAAATGAGATTTTGACTTTTTATTCACCTTATAGGTATCACTTATTGACATAGAGGGGCCAACACTATTGTATCAGAAACATATTGCAAGTGAAATTTCAACTGGCATCATCTCGGTGCAATCTGCAACCTGCTCTATTCGTGAAGAGGCCAACTCCAGAGAGATTCACTCAACTAGTTCTAGCTCTGTCATGGTAAAACAATTACAATACGCATTGAATAAGCATCATTAGTATAGGTTTTGGAAATTCATGAACGACGATTGTTTTGTAGTCTGATGATAAGCAAGGTGAGATGAAGAGGACGAAGAAGAAGAAGGGACTTAGGCAGAAACTAAAGGAGAAGCTAACACTTGGTGGTGGAAAACATAAGGAAGGTCAAAAGGAAGAGCACGGCCATAGCCACCATGTTTTAAGCACCCCCACCACATCCACCACCGAACATGTTCCCTCCAGTGGAGAACAACTACCCCCATGAGCATGAGAAGAAGGGTGTGATTGAAAAAATCAAGGAAAATTACCTGGCCACCATAGCAGTAGTCACTAAGTAGTTGAATATGAACGTGTTGTGTAAATTATCTTTCCTTTCATTGCATGTATATGACATTTGAACTATTTGTTGGTTGCTGGGATGTGGAGTTTGGGACCAAATTTGTATGTTGTTGGTCTTAATTTTTAGTTTTTTTGGGCAGTGGACTGTAAAATGATTACAATGCAACATGTAATATCATGTTTCAAGTCATGTGTATATAAATATAAATAATGGAAATAATTTTGGTGTTAAACTAGTTCTGATGAATAGCATTATAAGTCAAGATATGTATGTATGCATTTCTTTTTCTGTAAACTATTGAATCTTTCCTTCAAATTTGAAATAAAATATATAAAAGAATTCCACATTGTGAGAAAATTTATTAAATTAAAATATTTTTCAAAAAATGAAAACAATAATAATTAAAAAATAATACAATTATCTGTTATGTTTTTGTATAAACGTCACATAATGCCTTTCGTGACGTCTTAAAAACGTCGCAGAATGTGACCTTTTTGTGACGTTTCCAAAAACATCGTTGAAGGACCAATCTTTTAGTGACGTTTTTTAAAACGTTGCAGAATGTTCGTATTTTCGCGACGTTTTATGAGAAATGTCGTAGAAATTTTTTGTCTACACCACATTTCGCGATGTTTTTTGTGACATTTTTTAAAACTTCGCAAATTGTATTTTGTAATATTTTTTTGACATTTTGTGACGCTTTTTAAACGTTGCAAATTGTGTTATTTTCTTATAATGCTAGTATTTTTAGGAGGGGTTTATAGCTTTGGTTTGGAAGATCTACTTAGGGCTTCAGCGGAGGTTTTGGGGAAATTAAAGGTAGCATAGGGACGTAGTACGAGGCGGTGCTAGAGGAAAGGACCACCGTGGATGTTAAGAGGCTCAAGGATGTCATGGTTTCTAGGCGAGGTTTCGAGATGCAAATGGAGGTTATAGGGAAAATTAAGCATGAAAATGTGATGCCTTTGAGAGCTTTTTACTACTCTTAAGGATGAGAAATTGCTCGTCTACGATTTCCTGTCTGCTGCTAGCTTGTCTGCTCTTCTTCATGGTAAGGTTTCAGATTTTTTTCACTTGTTCACTGGCTTAACTAATTTTGAATTAGAATTTTTCTTTAAATCGTACATAATTGGATGCAGTTCATTTTAAGGGGAAATTGTAAATTAATTGTAAGCCTTACTGGACGTTCGGATTCTAGGCTAGTAAACTTGATTGGCCTTCATTGTTTATCCGTTTTGATTTTGCTCAACCAACAACTTCTTTGGTGGATTGGTCGGACATCTATCTTTTATGTCCAGAGACGGCGGGAAAATATATCATTTTGTTTTTGCCCAACTAGAAACTCTTCTCCTATTCGATTCAATGTATTCATAATAGGCTATATAACATTGCGACTGCTTGAAGAGTTTTGACTTTCACAAATGATTACAATTGTGATAAAATAACTTAAACGTTTAATTCGTTAGTGATAGGGATGTCAATTCAGGCCCAGCCCATTCGATCCGGCCCGTTTTTTGCCCGGGATTGGTAGGCCACGGGCCGACCATGGTCCGTCCCGCCCGGGCTGCGGGCCAACCATGGGCCGGCACGACCCAGCTCGTGGCCAGACAAAACGACATCATTTTGTCCAAAACGACGCCATTTTGTATTTTTTAATATTAAAAAAATAAAGGGGCCAGGTTTGGCCCAGCCAACCCTTGGCCCGCCGAGCCACGGGCCAACCATGAGTCGGTCGGCCTATCGGCTGGCAGGGCCATTCTGGCCCACGCGGGCCACTGGCCAGGCCAGGCCCATTAATTTCCCTAATTAGTGGGCATTCATGTTTACGTTGTCTTCCTAGTTTAGGTCTCAAAAATTATTATTTTTTATATATGTAGCAATAGAGGATCAGGTCGGACACCACTGGATTGGGATAACCGTAAGAGAATAGCAATAAGTGCGCAAGAGGGCTCGCCACCTGCACGTTGTAGGAAAAGTGGTCCATGGCAACATTAAATCCTCCAATGTCCTTCTCCACCCTGACCACGACGCCACCTTATCCGATTTCGGTCTCAATCCTCTCTTTGGAACCTCCGTGCCTACTAGTCGTGTTGCTGGATACCGAGCACAGGATGTTTTTGAATTCCGCAAGACCACTTTCAAATACAACGTCTACAATTTCGGGGTATTGCTCTTGAAACTCTTGACCGACAAAGCGCCCAACCAGGCTTCACTCGGCAACGAAGGCATTGACCTGCCTAGTTGGGTCCAGTCGATGGTTCGCGAGGAAAGGACGGCCTAGGTTTCCGACGTGGGGTTGATGAGGTACCATAAAATTGAGGAAGAGATGGTGCAGTTGTTGCAAATAGCTATGACGTGTGTCGACGGTGCCTCATCAACGACCATCAATGTAGGAGGTAGTGAGAATGATTGAGGGTATTAATAGGGTGGAGACTGGGTTACGACAATCTTCTGATGATCCATTAAAAGGATCCGACGGTCATACTCCTCCTGTGGACTCCAACCCTTGACCTCCTATCTTCACTAGAGAAAATATGGCTTAGTTTGGGGGAGTAGAAGAGGTTGATAACCTATTAAAATCAACCTGCTTAAGTGTTTGAGATTACTATTTTGGTAACTATTGAAATGTAAAAATAAATGTTTGGCAAGTGAGGTTGTGGTTGCTAAAAAGAGATAAAATGATTAAAAATTCTATTGATTTAATAAATTATTAATTGTTGTATAAATAATTAAAAATATATTATTATTCATATAAATTTAAAATTATAAATATTAAATATTAAATTAAAATAAGAAAATATGAATAAAATAAATTTAGTAAATAAATTATTTCATAAAAATATATTATTAGTCATATAAATTTAAAATTATAAATAATAAAATATTAAATTAAAATAAGAAAATATAAATAAAATAAATTTAGTAAAAAAATATTTCATAAAAATATATTATTAGTCATATAAATATAAATTATAAATGCATTGGACTTGCTTTTTATTAGTTGAGGGTATAATGGAAAATAATAATTATCAGAAAGTTATTAATAGAAAGTAGAATTTCTACCACATAAGTATTTTCCTACCGCAACTCTCTTTATGTTTATCGATTTTTGCGATGGCACCGCACTTTTCTCCAACCTCCGATTGTTCGCCCACAGATTCAAACATGTGACTGCGTTTGAAAACTGTGGTGGATAAGTACTTATCCCCACCGCACTGCAGATCCAAACGCAACCTATACCTAGGACGAACAGTCTTCATTTAAACTTAAAAGAACTATGCGCAGGGGAGCCTAAGTAATCAGTAGTACAGTGCGCTCGCATTTCGATGTTTTCAAATTTTTATTTATTTTGTTTCCAAGTTTGCCAGTCGATTTCTTCAATTGGAAGGAGTTGGTTTTATATACTCAAATACATGCGGAAAAAAACAAACAGTACGACAGGTGTAATGTTCAAGAATTTCCCACCTGTCTCAGTTAGCATATTTGAAGTCTTAGCTGCGATTATTTTTGTTTATTTTAGAGATCTTACAAAGGTTTGTAGTTAGTAGTTTTCTGTTATTACCATAACTCTCGTCTTACGATTCTCAGAGTGTTATGAGAGCTATAAGTTTCTTTAGTGCCAATGAAAATTATTGTTTATAAAATTAAGTAAGAAAACACAAAAAAATTAATGATAGTTATTTTAATTAAGCCCAAATAGCTTATATCACATATCTAAATCTTTTACAATGAGTATTCACTCTTTAATCTTTACACATAAATCTAAACTTAAAGAATTGGTCTAAGGATAAGACGAATGTGGCCTAAAATTTACTTTTGTAGAACAATATGTAATTCTGAATTTTCCTTTTAAACTCATCTTAATATGGTTTGGCCAAAGTAATACACATTTCTATGTAAACATTTTTTTGTATGGTCCGAACATTATATGAAAGAAAAGGAATTCCAGTGACAACTATAATTTTTTTTCCTAGATATGGCATACACATCTTACCAGGATGTCTTAATTGGCACCCTCTTGATCACTCTTAAAAGTGGAAGTGTCATCGTGACTATTGCTCCAAACTTCAATATTAAACTTGATGATCAGACTCTACATACAAAATTGAAAGTCAAAATTCAAATTGTTAGAGCTGAGCAAGACCCTACTGCTATAATGGTTATACTCCATTATCAGATCATTTAAATATTGCAAAACTATGCTCTAGATTTGAACTTTTCAAACTCTACACAAGATATCCTTTATATAGTAACAGACAAGTCTTAAAATGAGACTATAATCATCTAGATTTCATGACAATTGCTATCATAACAATTGGCAGAGTTAATGCCTATAGAGTGGACCACAAATTATGAGGAAAAATTACATGCTCCTCATTGACACTTCATTCATAATACCACCCCTCCAATCTTGAGAGGTTTGAAAGATGGAACGTAAATTTGTTTTCAGCAAACTTGGAAAAGAGAACCCAAAATCATCCAGAGCCTTCTATAGGCTAATAATGATGATTGCTTCAGTATTTTCGCATAATGAAGGCATTAATGGTCTCATAATGATGGTATTAGTGGTCCTCCAATCCACTTTATCCACCCCGATAGACGTGAAATGTATGTTAGCCATGTCAGTGAACATTTCATCTAAGATGTAGATTCATCTATGTGCAATTCAGACTGTGAATGTTGGATGAATGAATATCCTAATAGCGAAGATGAAGATTATACCCCAAGATGGAGAGAAGTGCCCAGTAAAAAGGTCAAGATCTAAATTTCAACTACAAAAGAAGATATAACCTAAGTATGATGAAGATGATGGCTCAAGACCTTGGATTAGTCTTAACAATTCTAAGCCTAGACCAAAGGATCTCTTTAAGTTATTGAGAGTAGTTGGAAAGGAACACTAGATCAAACAAAAATGCTCTGTGCCAATAATTTCTCCTATACTTAAAGAGATCCTTACACCATTACCTTGTATGATGATGAGATCATATGAAGTAGACAGACACAAAATGTTGTAGTATAAAATAATATCCTTCGCAGAATTGATTCAAAGCTTGATAATCTATCCCAATAGACACAAGGACTAAATTCAAAATTTAATGCTATAACACTTCAAGTGTGACAGTTACATCAACAACTACTCAATCAAGCTACCCAACTTGATTCTAATTTGAGAAGATATATTGAGCAACATTATTGTGGGACAAACTTTTTGAATAAGGAAAAAGAATTACAAAAAGTTCAAAAAAAGCTTTAAAAAATTTAATCAAATATGACTAAAGAACAATCCATAACTATATATGAACCACACCCCTCGACATTTCAACCTTCCGACCTACTTATAACACTTCATCTTATCCTAAAGCTATTGAATATGTAAAATTTTTCAAAATGTCCTATCCATTGTTTAAACAAACCCTTGCAAACTATTGAAACCTTTCAAACCAAACCTACCAACAAAAGACATTTCATCAACTTCTAAATTTTTACAAATCAAAACACCACCAACTTCTCTACCAAAAGAAAGACCTTCTCAGGACACAACAAAAGAACCCATGCCTAACTAAGAATTCATAACTACCTTCAACTAGTTCTAGATAGCTTTAAAAATCAAACAGTTATAGATAGCTTTGGTTTAAGATAATGGTTCTAAAGCCTTGATACATATACATATATATAACTATTAGAAGTTAGTTCTTTACTAAAAATGATTCATAAAGAATTCATCATAGGTTTTCAACTCATTGATTGACAAAGCAGACATGATTACTTTGAAATGAAGTGTTGCTCTATGAACAAGAACTATTTGCAAAAGCATTCTCAAAGAATGTTTGAAAAATATTACATGCCCAATAACTTTAATGATGTCAATATTTGATACCCATTCATTTCCTTCCTTTTTAATGAGTTGCAACCAGAATGACAAAAAACAATCAGTTCTCTTTATAGAGACATGTCTGAAATCTCTCTTAAAGAAATATACCAATTAGCTTTGGTAACGTTAGAAAAATTATATGAACAACATAAGTTATTCAAAGCTAAGCTAAAAGGTAGGCCTCAACTCAAACAAGCTTAGAAAAAGCCTTACTTAAAGATTAAATGCAAAGACAAGGAGAAATGTGACTATAACACAAAGAAGTAGAAACACTTTAAAAGAAAGTCGTTTTAAGTTCTCCCTTCCAACAGAAATAGGAAAAAGAAGATATGATTTTTCAAATGGCATGCTTTTGAAATAAAAAACATCAAATAGATGTTACCTATATGGACAATTAGGTCATTATACAAAAAGATGCCCTACAAAGACCAAAAAGAATATGAAAATCTTGAAGTCTATTGAAGTTGTGATGTCTATAAGAGATGAAAAGGACATCAAGTCTCTTTCTAAAGAACAATCTAGTGAAGATGAAGAGACATTGTTTGCACTACCTAACTATGAACTTTGAATTAATAGTCACCTAAAATTTTGAATTAAACTTTATCTAAGTAAAAAAAAGATTGAATTAACTGAAAATTAAAGTAAAATAAAAAACTTTATAATTAAACAAGTAAAAGATAACAAAGAAATTGAAGTTACTCAATGATGGCACTTAGGAATTATTCTATCCTTGTTTTGTCTTCCCTTCACCTTGTGAATTAAACTATGTTTAATCCTAAATATCCAAAGGTTTTGATTACCCTCTCTTAAGATGTAATCAAGTAATCCCAATTGAAATAGATAAAAATAAAGTGACAATCTCTCGATTTTTTAAAACTACTCCTAACTATTCAATTAGATTTGAAGCATTCCTAAGGATAATTAACTCACAATTAAGATCTCTTATCAATTGCTTATTAACTTGATATTTGTAAATTTATCAAAGTAAAAACTCTCATTGCGTAACTTAACTCAAATATCTTAATCCAATCACTTGATTCAAATCAATTATGAGCATAAAAATATCACAAAGCAATAATATATTAAATTCAACAACAGTAAAGTTATACAAAATAATTTAAGAATAAAACCCTAATATAGATTTAGCAATCTATCATCATGTTCAAAACAATCTATTCAGATTTGGCATACAAGGAAATGAAAAATACAAAGAGAAGAGGATGAAACCAGTTTGAAGCCTTGATTTGGAAAATCTAGAAAGCTGGAGTTGATCTTCATGTTTCCACTTTTCATCTTCTTTTTTGTGATGTGTAACTGTTTTTATTTAGGTGTCTATGCTAACTCTGAAATATGCCTCTCCTTCTATATCTTTCATCATATCCTTTTATTGTACAAACTGGGTTTTCTAGAATATATATAGTCACTTGCGCAATTATGTATCTTAAAATTCCCTCTAAATTATGACTTCACATAGTTGTAAAAGCTTATACGGGCATATTTAAGATCATGTATGTCAACATACATAGGTGTGTATCTTCACACGGGCATAAATAGCGTCTTCGAAGATCTACACATTTACAGTGACTTGTACAGTCACTATAAATGATCATGTATCTTCATATTTATTTTAATTCTTTCATTTTATGCCTCGATTTCACCTGAATTCTTCTCCTTTTGGTTTATGAAGGCAACTATCACCTAAAAACACATTTGAAGCAAAATAAGTACTAAAAAATCCTTAAAATATATAATGAAGATCAAACTTTTGCCTCAAAAACCAATTAATCAAACAAAATACAAAAAATAAAAACATAAATCCAAGTTCTAAACACATGATTATTAACTAAGAAAACATTTAAAACCTACTCTAACACTTAGAAAATATACTAAGTTTTACACCTATCATAAACTAACTCCTTTCTTCTTCTTTGCTTTCTTGTAGTTTAGTTGTGTAACACACTTTCCTCCTTAATCCCCTTAACGTTTTTTTCACTCCTTTTCTAACGTTTCCTGCATTCTATTTTTATTATTTCTAGTAATGATATTTCAAACCTTTTTCAAACACGGTCTTTCTTTTTATCTTTTTAAGCAATATGTCAGACCTTACCCACTCCTCTAACCAAATTCATCTCTTGACTTTTATAGTTTTCCTCCCTTTTCCTCCAAGGCTCTTGAAGCCTCCCCCTTAAATCCCTTTTCCCCTTCTGGTTCTCCGACACATCCTCCTTCCCATCTATGATTGGTCTCTTCTATTTTGAAAAGGCCATTTACTCAACTTTTGGTCTTAATAAGAGGTTATGGAGTCAAGTCATGAATAACCCATTTGCTATTAGCTCTCTGCCATTTTCATCCTCCCACTAACAAGGTGTTAAGTGTTATGATTTATAAGCCAATTATTGGATGGTTGTACTCTAACAGTCATGTTCATGAATTAAATGATTTATATCGTTTTGTACCATAAGTTTTCATTATTTATGGATTATTTGAGTTGAGGACTCAGATTGTAGAACTCTATAATGAAAAATAATGGTTACTTTGAAATGTCGCTAATCTTCATAATTAACATGGAATATTAATTGACCACTAAAAGATTAGTGTGTGGATTAAATGATGGTGATGTTCTACAAACCATTCAATAAGGAGCTTTCTATTTAATCACCCAGATACATAATGGAGATTATGGTATTCAATAGACATTAAATGAAACATTATTAGGATTGAGTTTATGTCATTAATTTTTCATACGTGTCTTGAATTCTATGATATGAGATGTTCATTTAAATGTGTATTTTTTCGTATTGTCCAATGCTAACTGTAACAAGTAGTTATACAGATAATGTCACCGTATGCGTGATTTGTATAAAGGATAAATGTTCATTAAGAATACGGTTATCCCTCGTATAAAATAAAAGCGATAATATCTATGGGCCATTGATAAAGGAATATTGCATGCATGCAGTATGATTAAGCAGAAGATCCTGAATAAATGCAAGATTAGAATATGTCATTCCTGCCAATTTATTCCTTCTTGATTTCCAAAGTAAATCGTAAATATGATTAAGGAGTTAATTATATTTATGATGTACTTTGGAAATCAAGAAGGAATAAATTAACAGGAATGACATATTCTAATCTTGCATTTATTCAGGATATTATGAGATAAAAAAATTGAGTTGTGTATAATATTTATCATTTATGTCATTTGAGTAATTATAATGTATTTTGCTAGATACCGTTTATGATGTATAGAATTAAAAGGGGTTTTAATTCTATTGTCAATATGACATGGATCCCAATGGGTTACACTAGAAAAGATTTGATTAGAAAAAGGAAATTATTCTAGTAAATCATACGGAGATATGAATATGAAGATAAAATCAATTTTAAGTGTTAAAATTATTTTGGTTGTTATATAGTATTATAATAAATGTTATTAGATAACAAATTTCATCCTAGATAAATTTATTTGATATGTATGACATATCCTATAAATTTATTGCTCAATAAAATAATACATATATATAATTATATGGTATAGTTGTATGGCAATTGGATCAAATGCTTAATTATTTTGAAGCACGAGATTAAATGACAAAGTGGCAAAGTGACAAAATGGCAATTAAATGAAATTTACAACGCCAAATTTATAAGGACATGGGCTATCCATGCAAAGTACATAAGGATATGTTTAAACCCTTTTGAATTTTAACCTTATGCTTTGTTCCTTTGCTTCTTTTAAACAAGGGCATTTGAGACTTTTTCAAGAAACCCTTTTTACCCTAGTTTTGTCAAAAAGTAAGAGTGGATTTTCCTTTTTCTGGTTTTTGAAAAAGAGCTGCTATTGTTTTTTTTCATCTTCCTCTCTCCAAGGTTTCCACTTTTCATTTTTCTCTTTTGTCTTCTTCCAAACTTGCGATTTACTTCTTCTATCTAAAAAGAACCAACATCTTTGCCATTTAAGTCATGTATTGAACAATAAATCCCTATTTAAATGGTTTATTTTTAGAGATTTTAGGATCAACGATAACCCATTAAAGTACCATCTAGCTTTGGGAACCTTCGGGTCTTCTAATCGATTGTTGGTGAATACGTTGGAGTGCATCTCACTTGGTTCAAAGGCAACACAACTGAGCAAGAAGAGATAGTCATGAGGAAGGAGATTTAGTCGTGAGATCTTTTATTTGGTTTGAAGACCAAGTTCAAGGTATAATGATGTACATGCTTTCACTATATGCTTTTTCGGTATATGAATGGGTTATATGACAAAATCCTTTGGGTTCTTGTTGGTTTAATTTTTTTTTCGTTTTAACCATTCAGCCCTCACAAAACTGACACAAGGATGGTCACCAGGTAGTTACATCACCTTTGAAACTCCTCAAAGTCAGTGCCTTCAAATGGCACTTATTATTGACAGGTTTTTTCTTAAACAAAAGGCTAACATTCCCTCCTTTTAATTTTTGGGCCAATAAAGTTTGGAAAAAAAAAGGATTGATTGAAGTCTTGATTTCAGATAAAAACTATTCATCTTTAAAATCTACTTTGAATCTGACGCTTGTAGAGTTTTTGACTGTAGAACTTGGAATTTTAACAATGTTTCCATCTTTTTTGCACTAATGGCAACCTAAAGTTTAGCTCCAAAGTATCAAACTAAGACAAGTTCCCCTATGGATTAATTTGCATAATATGCCTATCAGACATTAGACCATGCTTGGTTAAACCATATTGCTAGTTTCTTTAAGAAGCCTATAATCATTGATGAATCCACTATAAATCTAAAAAATCAGCTATATTTGGGTTGTATTATACAAAGAAATGCCTAAGGTGATTTGTTCACTCAATCAATCAGGTTAGCTATCTAAGGATGAAATCTCGGTCTTCTATCAGGTAAACCATAAGCTAATCATTAAGGAAAAATGTAGAGACCAATTAGAAAAAAATTCTAGTAAGGTTATTATCAAGAATTACTAAGAGTATCTAGCTATAAGAAGGTTGCTAAGGATGTAAAGGGGACAATTTAATATCAATGAATAATGAGAATATCTCTAATTAACGTGACACATCTTAGTCCTTTTAATCCTTCTATAAAAGTGTTGAAAACCATAACTTCTCCTTTGTTTGAGGAAACTCAAGTGACATCTTCGAACTTTCCCAATAATGTTTACTATCTTAAGTGCAACATAATACTTGGTCCATAAATTTCTTCCCTCGATACCTCAAGGTGTAAGGAATCAAGCAATGACTTCACTCTTATTGCTAAGAGGAGATCTAATAAAAGAAACAAGAGCTTGGGCTCTAAACTCTTTGAAATGAGAATCTCCCCCAATTAAGTATATGACGACTCCTTGTGCGCATAAGTGTACAGGTTAAGTAAGAACCTGAGGGATCTTGGAGTTCCAAATTTACATCCTCTAGAATTCTTAGAGTGGGCTCTTAGAGATTTAGAATTAGTCTGACTAAACTAGAATACCTAATGTAATATATATATAAAAAAAAAGAATGGAGCGAGTGATTAGTAAACAGTGTAGAGATTAGAGAGTAAAAGTTACCAACATACAACCCTGTAGAGGGGGACCTAATACCTATCCTTGGATATTTTTAGTGGGGAATTCAATTGACAATGGGTCATCCAAAAAACTAGTAAATTAATTAAGGTAATGGTTATATATATATGTGTGTGTGAGGCAATATTTTGTATGAACCCCTTTTTTTAACTTCTACAAAAAAAATTTCACACCAACTCCTTATATTTAGATACATTAATATTAAGTTTATTTGCAGTAGCATTAGCGATTACAACAATAATAATAGTAATAATAATCTCAAACTTTCAACATTTCTCAAAGACAAATATTTCACCTCTTATTAAGCAAAATTTGTAACTACTACTTTTGTAGAAAACAAAAATAAGTAAGATATACAATTGAATGAGATAAAAATAAATCTAAAAGATCAAAATAAATAAGATATATGATTAAACGGATTATATCACTACTAAAATTTGAATAATTAAACAATATTATTCACAAGCTCTTGTTGTATTACTAATAGAATTGTAAACCTATATTACTCTTAGTATACAATATTTTGATATAATTATTGTTAACTAAAATATAAATTATAATATTTTAAATACTTTCTAGCAGCCTTACTTTTATATTCATATGTTAATTGAACAAGTGTTTTCTTATATTAATTATAATAATTATTTATATATGAAATGTGTAAAAATAGAGAGAATTATTATTTAAATTTTATATTATTACGAATTTTAAGATAAGATTAGTGTAATTAAAAAAATAGTGTAATATGTTAAAAAGAGTATTTTAAGACTTTAAAAAATTTAAGATCTATTTTGTCAATTTAAAATTTTAAGATCTATTTTATAATATATTAAAAATCATATAAAATGATACTTGATATTAACAGGTACCAATATCATATCATACCACGATATTAAATTCAGTACGGTATTTATAATGTTGGTTAAGAGATTCTAATACATTACAAAATGAGAGTCCAAATTTATGATAAAATCATGGATTGGCATTTGTGACGATTCCAACTCTTGTCCCAACATCATCACCCGTGCTGCTTTCCATCACCGCTGAATCAACCAAAGACTGCAAGTAAAGCTTAAAGAGTCAGCATCTTCGATGCCTTCATGATTCTGTACCATACGAATTAACAGAAAGATACCATCATCTACACTTCCTAGTACACTCGCACATGTTTCCACAGATCAGGCACATGAATGACAAGAAATTACCGGATATAAACTGACAATAAACATAATGAAACATGATTCTGTGCCAGTAATCTCCCGCATTTATCTGCAGGTAAACTTTACACCCCAATTGTGAAGAACTCAGAAATGATAGGCCCAGTTAAACAGACACCATTGTAAGGGTAAGGAGGCTAACCTGAAGTTCTTGTTCAGAATTTTTGAGTCGACTGGTGTATTCTTTTACTTTTAAAAAGCATTTGTGAAGCTGTAGAATATTCATAAAATGCAGCCATCAACAACAATCAACAAAACCAAAATCATACTAGAAGCCAAATAGGCAACAAGATAACTACCCTGGTCAACTGCATCCTACGCTGTGAATAGATCTTCTTTTCAGTAATCAGTGCATCCTCCAGTTTCTGCATTCACCATAACTTTGTAAATTTTTCCATAAAATTCTAACACGCTGCAGCAGTGATACAGTGATATAAGAAAAGAATCCAAGACCAAAAAATAACACTAAAAACCTTGGTTTTCTTCTGTAAACCTGAAATATGATGTTGTTTGCTTATCAGCTGTTCTTCTACCTGAGAGATCTGGCAAAGGAAGAAAGTTTAGTTCCGTTTGAATTAACATAATTCAAAGTCAAAAGAAAAATATGCTAAAGAAAGAAAAGAACAGATCCTACATGAACAAAGAGACTCAGCACATGGAATTAAAAAGTTGCAAATTAACCTTTGCATGGGAGACAAAGTGATCCCAATATCTAAAGAAAAAATAAATTCTACACATGCAACCCTGTCCAAAATTTTTATCATTAACATATTTCTAAAAGGAAGTCTATAGTATATACATAATTTCACCATAATAAATTACAAATTGAACCAAAAGACTGGTCATCAAGATATCAACAGCAAACTTGTGGTCAAACCTCATACTTAAGCTCATCACGTTTTTGCCTTAAACTCTCCAATCGTTCCTGATGAGGGAGTAAAATTATTAGTATTAATTATTAAAGAACCACAACTTCCCTATCATACAAATCAAAGATCCTGTATTTACCTCATCTCTGTATTGATCACTTGAATCCAATCCATTATAAGCCATACTGATCAAGTTAAAAGAATACTTCAGTAAATGTCAATCTATTAGTCTAATCTTCATGACTGCTTCAGAAGCATCCCTCTTGACTGAAAATCACCTTTTCATTGAGATTAAGAAATTCCAATCAACCTTGATAACAGATGAAGATGTTTTACAATTTGCCAGGCTAATGCTAACATTCATTGATGCAAGGAATTTGAACTAGTAAAAGGTAGAGGTTGCAATAGCATTTGCACAAGATTACATTATTATTTCAAAACAACAGGGAATTCATTGACAAACCTTGTAACTTGGTGACAACTAAATACTAAAAAATGAATATATAAAGATTCGCTTACCCATTCTGCGTCTTTAAGTTATAATCTATTTCTCTATCAGTAAACTTATGAATGTCCTTGGTTACATCCATCTCCATATTTGAATCCCAATCCATGATATTTCCCCTTTTCATGTGCCAATCAGAGTTCCCACCATGTTCTTCCTCATCATCAGGTCGATCACGCTTTCGGTTTTGATCTGCATTTATGAAATTGTCCCTTGCTTGATCATGTTCATATCCTCTTTCCCTCTCTTCATCATTGCCCCAGGACTGTTCATGTTCTCTAGACCTGTCATTATACCGTTGTGTATACCTGTCCTTATTTCTATCATGATCCCCACCTTGATTGGAATCCCGACCTCTGTCCATGCCCCTCTTTTGATTACGTTGAAAATGTTCTAGAGTGAAAATTGATCTTCCACCTCTGGTTGTTACTCCATTTACTCTCACCACTCGCCCATCAATAGTCTATTGACAAACATCTCAATATCAGTGAGCAGAATCTTATAACAAGTTTGAAAAAGAAAACAGAAAATTACAGTATCAATTGTCAAAGAATAAGACTTGAAAAATAAGAAAGTATAAGGCAGATACCTTGCCATTCATGTCATTAATGGCATCAGTTACTGATCTAGGATTTCTAAAAGTAACAAAACCATAGCACTTTCCCCTTGGTCCATGATCACTAATTAGCTGCATGTCAAAAGTTCAATAACAGATTTAGCAAACCATTAAGCAGCTTTCCAATAATAGGAAACAAAACCAAGTAAGAATTGCCGTTAGATACAAGAGCTTTCTGCACAGTACTGGAAAAGTTTGCTTTCCTCTTTTCACGGCCATAAAAAGAAATAACGAAGATCGTGAACAATAAGGTATTAATTCCATCAATATAGTTTGTGTAATCTCAACAACCCGTTCATAGACGAGTCTTTTGGGACCTAAAAATAATTAATAGTCGTTTCATGAAGTTCCTTGAGATTTTGCTTTGAACACTTTAAGTAATTTCAATATCCTTCCTTCAATTCAAAAAGACAATTAGTTCCAGTATAAAACAAAACAGAAGGGGAAAAAAAACTGTAGTAAGATCAACCCCAACAACAAAACAATGGCCATAATCTGACAGGCACTTCAAGTTTAGGAAGTAAATTACGCTAAAAAGGAAAGCAATTAGAAATGGTATCAATAGAAACACATCTGTAAAGAAAACCTTGACGGCGACGATGGAACCGTAGAGACTGAAAACACGGCGAAGAGTGTCTTCGGTGGCAGCGTTAGGGAGTCCCCCAACGTATATAGACTTATCGTCGTCCACCGTCATATTCTGCGACTGCGATGCCGAAGCCCTACGAGCATATATGCTTATAAAAACTTGAGTAAGCCTCTTCTAATGGGCTATCTTAATGTTTGCATTGTTTCAAGTTCATCCTTTCATGGGCTAGCAAAATTACAATCTTAAAATCGACAGCTCTCTTGTCGTAACCAAACCAATCAAATTGTAGAAGTCCTTTTTCTTCGAGGGCTTCTCCTTTCACAGTTCAGTATTCTGTAAGCAAATAAGGTGTGATTTGTTTTTATTTTTATTTTTAAATATAATAAATAATTTATTTGTTTGAGTTTTTAATTTTTGTTTTTAATTTTATTTTTTATTTTTAAAATTTGAAAATAACGTCTTTACTAATTGAGGGTAAGATACTTTTTCTAAATCTTGGGTTTTAGCTGGATTTTTACTTGGTGTTATTGTTGTTGTTTTTTTATTTTCAAATATTATAAAAACTATAAAAAGCTTTTTTATTTCTTTTTTCTTATAATTTAATTTACTATTATCTAAATATATATTATTTAATTGTTTAATATATTGATTATTAATAACAATTATGAATAATTTTATTTAATGTAATTTTTAATTAATTAAATTAAATTAAATTATCATTAATAAATATAACTAAAATTTAAAATATCTTCAAAATATATGATTCAAATAAAATTTGATTTAATAATTAAAATATTTTTAAAATAAAACTTAATCTATAAATAATAATTTGTTAATAAATATTATATAAGAGATTAAAATAAATTTATTAAGTTAAAAATAATTTGTTTAAGTTTTATCTAATATATAATTATTATCAATAATAAAAATACAACTATGTTGAGATTAATAACTAAATAAAATTTTATTTTTATTTAAAAATAGAAATTTAAAATAAAAAATAAAGACTAAAAACTAAAAAAAAAAAAAGTTGAGTAAACCGATTCAATTTATGTTTCCACCGGTATCCCTTCACGCTCTCTCCTTTGGACATCCTAATTCTAATGGAATGCGTGAAATATATTTACTATTACAAAATATTCTAGTTTTTTAATAGTAATACGGGAGGAAAATGATTGAGAATATGAGGAGGGGCACGTTTGTTGAATAAACTACACGCTTTAGTGTCACACCAAAGCAATGGCTCTACATTCTACAATTCATTGCTATGTTGTTTTTTAGTTTCACTTATTATTTAATTTATTTTTAACTTTTTAAACTAATTTTAACATTTTCTTTTATAAAACTTATGCTATTTTTAAAGTAAACATTTTATTAAGATATTTCAAAGAAAAATTAAAACAAACCAATATAAGGAGTATCTCAACTTATATAAACCAATATCCTTTTTTTTTTCTATCCATTGAATTTATCGATCTATTAAACAATATTTGGTTAATGTGTTTTAACATAATGTATGTTACACGTGTCAGAATCTGTTTTCACAGTATGGATGAAAAATGACAATTAAAGTATAGGTGATCTATTTTTTCATTGCTTTGCTTACCAAGCGCCCTGATAAGGTCTTTCACGACCTTTTAATCGGTCTTTGATTGAATCCCAGCCATAAGATTGAAACATGTGTTAGGAATCTAACTGTAATCGAATCATGAGTATAGCGAAAAACAAAATTTTTATAGATTCCGAGCGTATCCTGATAATTGAATAAACTTGAATAAAATATAAAATGATTTAAAAATTGTACCTTATTCATCTTCATATTAAAAACCTTTGAAACTTTTCCGATTGATCAATCACCAGCTGTTCAAATGTCTAACCTCTGATAGTATCCACAAAGCAATTCTTAAGACTGCTTTGAGAGGAAGAAGACAAAAAAGTGCTAGCTTCTCTATTGTTCTTCCCTTTTTAAATAGAAAAATCATAAGGGTCTTTCAATTAAAATTAAATTTCTTTAATTATAATTAAAATCAAATTCTAATTATAATTAATTTAATTTTAATAAAATCAAATATGTCATATTTAATCCCTAAAGTTTCTCAAACTTTGTAATTAAGTTCAGCTTAATTAAATTGATTTTTCTTCCACAAATAACTCTTTGATGTGTGACCCATTAGGTTCTTAATAAATTGGCAATGATTATAAATTACAATTCAAATTCACAATTATAATTAGACAAATTAAAACTTCTTTTAGTTTATCTTTAATTCTCCAATTAAATAATTCATAATCATAAATCACAATTGACGTTTAACAACATGTCATGATTATATAAATATTAGGAATGTCAAAGTAATTGACTTAACTTGTCCATATATGGCTATGAAGTACAATTTAATCCTTTCGTTATTCAACATTCTAATTGAACAAAGTATGGATACAGTGTCTACTCTTATCATCCAATCACGTTCGTTCTTGCTAATTGGTAATTGATTTATAATTGAAATTTGAAAACACCTTTTCAATTGTCAAATCACTCTGACCGGAGAATTCCATAAATCATTACTAATCAAGAATAGTAGAATATTTTCTCTGATTACTTTAGAGTGACGAATCCTATGTTGACTTATGCAACTATCTACATATGGTTCATATTATATCCAATTACTACCGGCTGTATTATCTTAGGGCGATTCATAAGTAGCATTGAAACACAATAATTTCCACACTAGATACCTTAGTAATCTCAAGTCTAAAGATCAATTATACAACCATCGTTATGAGATAATCTATAGACACTTAAGTAATATTCCATCTGGAATTCTTATAATCGAGTCAGTTTAGTGACTTATTCTCTAATAACCACTCATGCATTAGTTTAAGTATCTCTATACTTTATTTTACGAGATCAATTACTTTCTTCAAAAGAAAGAAACATAATGTGTGCTAGTTTTATCGTTTCAACAATATCCCGTCTTGATAAAACTATAACTAGGAACATTTAGGAATAATACATAAGTGTAAATTGAATCTCATAATTATGATTTCATTATAATTTCAATCACACAGTAATTCTTCCAAGAATTTTACCTTTAGTATTAAAACATAAAATATTAATTAAATTAATACATAAAGATAAATAAAGCCTTTTCATTAATTCAAAATAATTTTATACATTAATTTGCATCCAAAGGACATAAACTAACAATCTCCCACTTGAACTAAAGTCAATCCCCTATGAATCTAAAACCATATCTATCCATATGTCAATCATGTCTCTTTTGAGACAATGACTTAGTAAGAGGATTTGCTAGACTCTCTTTAGTGGGAACTCGCTCCAATGCTATGTCTTCCCGCTCAACTATCTTCCTAATCAAATGAAACTTCTTGAGTACATGTTTGGACTGTTGATGAGACCTGGGTTCCTTTGCTTACGCAACAGTATCGTTGTTGTCACAATACAATATTATGAGCTTAACAATGCTAGGAACCACTTCAAGTTTAGTGATTAACTTCTTCATCCAAACTACTTCCTTTGCCACCCTGACACTAAAATGTACTCTACTTCGGTCGTTGAATCTGCAATCGTTGGTTGTTTGGAACTTTTCCAACTTATTGCACCACCATTTAGAATGAAGATATACCCTGACTGTGATCTACTATCATTATGATCTAACTGGAAACTAGCATCTGAATACCCTTGAACTCTCAGTTTATCTCCTCCATAAACGAAGAAAATATTTTTAGTTCTTCCCAAGTACTTTAAGATATTTTTCACAACCATCCAGTGACCCTCACCAGGATTAGACTAAAACATGCTCGTTATGCTCAAAGCATAAGAAACATTTGGTCTAGTACATAACATCATATACATGATTGATCCAATTATCGAAGCATATGGAATACAATCCATTTTATCTCTCTCCTCTTGTGTCTTTGGACACATACTGCAACATCCCACAACCATAGGGTACATACCTAAGCTTTTAGGAACATAACCTACGATAATGGTATGTTGGAGCAATAACAATTCTAACTTACACATGGCATTATCTAACATACTTGAAAATCGTTATAATTTACTCTTAAAACATTCGCTTCGTTCATTTCTAAACTTACACTGTTCTTATCAACAAATATTTACAAAACCCTATACAGGTTCTAACAAAACTACAAAATAGCAACAACTATATTCCTACGGGAGTCAGCTAACAGACTTCTGATCCATTTCTCTATCCACAGAAACTTTATGTCCTGACTAAAACTTAAGTCTCCTATCTCGTACCTGAAAATCCACAGTGCAATTTTGATGAGTTTTGCGAACTTAATAAGTGAACCATCATTGATGAATTCACCGGATTACATAACTACAACACATATTTCACAGTTATTCATTCAAACAGATAAGCATTTATTTAGAAATTAGCATAATAGAAGATCATTCTTTTCAACTTGCATATCGTTCAAACATTGCTCATGTATTTGCATGGGATATGCATGAGACTCATATTCGTTCTTATTGTTGTCACTGAGTGCCTTTCACAAACATATGCAAAGTTTTGGCCCATAGGGCTCAATCGGAACAAATTCACGAAGCATAGCTCGACATGCAGAACATATAGATCACAGAGCAAAGCTCTACGTGGAAGCGCTTCTAACTGGCATCTCAAGTCACAACGCCTTTATCTGAGCATGCATTTTATGAATTGCATCAAATACTGAATATGTCATATACACAATCTTATACAAATGCTTAGATGAAGTTTTCACAGTCATCAGACCTAAGTCCATCATTCAACTATTGTTGAGGAACGATATCTTTCGAAATTCATAACAAATCAGGACACTTCCAATACATAATCACATAACAAACTCCTCGGACCTCAGGTCCGGAATTCAGAAACAACACACAATTAGCTCAATCATATTGGAAGTTAACAAATCAAGGTTCATACAATCAAATCAATCTTAGGAATACATCTAGGTTGACTCACAGTACGCTCCCAAAAGCTATTGTCTGGATAGTCCGGCAATGTCCGACTGTCGTCCGATGTGCTCCTCTAAAATAGATAGAACATATTCACAATTATCACCTTTTGTACAAACGTACCAAAAATAGCAAAATATAGAAAGTATGCACGATACATGTTCAATGGCAATTCTAGGGTTTCTTCATAACTTCTCTCTCTCTCTTATCAAAACTTATTGAAAACCATTAACATCACGATTCAATTCTTATTGGCCTCTTTCCATGGCACTCTTTCAGGTCTCACGTAAACTTAGGGGATGCAATCGATATAAGTTTATTTACAGAAGATGTTTCTTTACAGACGATGCATACTTACAGAAGAAGATGAGTTACAGAAGAAGATGATTTACAGAAGAAGATGACATCACCTAGAGGAAGCTGACGCCATCACAGAAGAAGTTTTATTATTAGCATAACTTTTCCTACAGATATCAGATTCAATTATTCTTTATATGATTCGAAAGAGGACATCAAGATATACAAATTCCATGAAGACCTGAAAGACCAATTTTATCTTCTGAAGGGTCAAAAATAGGGCAGAAGATATACAATGAACAGTAACACAGAAGGAATTCATGAACAGTAACACAGAGGAAGTTCATGAACAGTAACCCAGAGGAAGTTCATGAACAGTAACCTAGAGGAAGTTCATGAACAGTAACACAGAGGAAGTTCATGAACAGTAACATAGAGGAAGTTTCGGCCACTTAGGTAGAAAGTAAACGAATGCAAGAAGTAAAAGAAGCAATACACAGACGAAGCAAAAGACAGACGAAGCAATACAGAGGAAGATGACATCACCCAAAGGAAGCTGACGTCATCACAAACGAAGCAATACAGAAGAAGTTTGTTCACAGGGGAATCAAAACACAAACGAAGCTAGTTCATAGAGGACTGCATCTTGACAGACGATGCATCCTTATATAAGAAGATAACTTACAGAAGAAGATACCTTACAGAAGAGAATGACTCATAGAGGATGCACCTTTACAGACGATGCATCCTTATAGAGGAAGATGACGTCACCCAAAGGAAGCTGACGTCATCATAGAGGATATGTCTTTATAGACGATACAGAAAATAGAAGAAGCAGAACATATCATCTTTAATGCCTATGCGAATTCTATAAATCATTTTCATTGCTATTATACCTCCAAGCATGAAAACATCATCTATACTACTCCCTTTTTAGCTCCAGAACACCAAACAACTCAAAAAGCCAAAACTCACATAAATACCAAAATTGCAGACTACTATACATGCTTGCATGTTATTTCTGCTTTTTTTTTCTTCTGCATTTGCTTTTCAATTTACCCAAAATCCAGAAGCCTCATATCTATTCTCTACACTGTGAACCTTCTCATGCATATATATATCCAACATGCATATACTCATTTATACAGTGGAAACAACTTTACAATCACTTACTTGCTTAACAAGTACTCTAACATTGAAATAGAAGTCAACACCACAAAAAGCTGCCAAATTTCTATTCGGTGATGAAGATCAGGGAAGAGAATTACAATGTGGAGTGTTTCAGTGAAGAATGGACACTATAGTGGATTATTCCTAACTTAAACAATATAATACATAGGTCCATTGCATGTCCCCCACGTGTGCTATTTATCTCCACTGATTCACCATTTATCATAATCACAATTAGCCATATGTAATTCCATTAACCCGAAAATGCCAATGAAAGCATGTACAATTGTATGAATGTGCCAAAACAATATGTAAGTCACAAATAACTTATGTCTAACATGCATTTATCTTAAGTCATATAAATGTCTCATAAATAATTGTTCTAGCCGTATAGGTAACAGGATGTTACACATACTCTGTAAGAGAGAAATCTCATGTGATAAAGGTAAGAATTCCCTCTTAGAATTCTCTATGCTAAACCTCTTTAGCACTTTATCTATGTACGAGGATTGGGATAATCCAAGCAATTTTTTGATCTATCTCTATAGATCTTTATTCCCTAAATATAAGCTGCTTCTCCCATATCCTTTATAAAGAAGTTCTTGGATAACCAGATCTTTACAAACTATAGCATAGTTATGTCGTTTCTAATCAGTAATATGTGATCCGCATATAGTACTAAAAAAATGACTGCACTCCCACTAACCTTCTTATAGACATATGGTTCATCCACATTTTGATAAAATCAAACTCTTTGATTGTCTCGTCAAAATGGATGTTCTAACTTTATGACACTTGCTTAAGTCCATAAATGGACTTTTGCAACTTACATACTTGATTAAGAAATCTTTTGCATTCAAAACCTTCAGGTTGTATCATATACAAATCCTCCTATAAATTCCCAATCAGAAATGCAGTTTTGACATCTATCTATGAGATTTCATAATCATGATATGCTGCTATGTCTAACAAGATCCTGATAGATTTTAGCATAGCCACTGGCGAAAAGGTTTCATCAAAATTAATTCCTTGTTTTTGTTTGTAACGTTTAGCCACTAGCCTTGCTTTGTACGTATGTACATTACAATCCATGTAAGTTTTTCTCCTAAAAACCATTTGCATCCAATAGGTACAATACCAGTAGGTGCATCAACCAAAGTCCATACTTGGTTAGTGTCCATGGATTCCATTTCAGATCTCATAGCTTCTTACCATTTTAAAGAATCAATTGTTAGTAGTGTGCCCTAGGCCAATGGATATTTGTGATTCATGTATTAACAGTATGACTAGTTAATAATATATTATGAGGTATTCCTTTTATATATACATGCATGTCATTTATGTAATGTGATTTACGTTCTATGAATAGTATTAAGCTTATGTCATCAAGTATGTGACTTGATAGTAAAACCAC
>JANQBM010000005.1:42592909-42619089 GCA_025594535.1 Erythroxylum domingense | reverse complement strand
GTGTAGACCAACCTTAGGATCTTGTGTGAGGATACCTAAGATTAACGAACTTAATTTTAGGCTTCTTGTATTTAATGACTTTTATTCCTAATTATCTATGAACTAAGTAGGTGACTCGTATTTAGAAGAGAAGGGAACACTTATGAATATTGGGTTCAACTTGCTTAAGTGAAGTAATTCCCAGATCAAACCACCATTAAAATTTTTTAGTGTCTAATTCAATTGAAATCTAATACCTTAACCGATTTATGTAATTTGATTAAATCTAGTCGTTTTAATTCATACCTTGCTTTTTTCATATTTCCTTGATTTACTTACTTTATTTTATTTTATTTTCAAATCAATCAATTCTTGATCGTCTAAGTAATTTTTCATCGTTTACTTTAACTGTCTTGCATGTTGAAATTCCCTTGGGTACGATATCTGGTTCTTACCGTTTTATATTACTTATCGACCGGGTGCACTTGCCTCTAATTGGTCTAGATAGAATTCAATTTATATATTGTTCTGTTTAGACCGTAACAATGTTCTTTTTTTAGATTAAGAAAAGACAAAAATTGATGACCGAAGTAAGAAGTTTATTTTCATCAGATACAATAAGAACTTAAGATGTTATAAGTTGTTTAATACAAGTAATAGAAAGATTATTCTTAGTAAAGATGTTGAATTTGATAAAGATGCATCTTGAAATTAGAGTTCTCAAATAAAGGGATCATATGACTTCTTTTCATGTTTTAAGTAAAAAGAAGAAAAGGAGGTTGTTAAAGATGTCAAAAATAATTTTTCTTTACTATCCTTACAAATCCCATTATCTCAAGCATCATCATCATTAACATCATCACCAACATATGTGAAACTTAAGGATATAAAAAATTTAACAAATTTATGATAATCCTAACCCTTTTTCTACTTATAGATATTGAACCTTTGAATTTTGAAGATACTTGCAAGAATGAGAAGTGGATTCATGTAATTAATGAAAAAAATTCAAGGCATCGAAAGGAATGATACATTGGAACTTATTTCTCTTCTGAGAAGTCATCATGCTATTAGAGTAAAAAGGTTTACAAAATATAAAAGAAATCAAAGGAGATATAGAGAGATGCAAGGCAAGTCTTATTTTCGAAGAGTATATGCAAAAGCAAAGCATATACTATAAACATGTATTTGCCCCTGTTGCTCGCTTAGAAATAATTTATTTATGAATATGATTGTCGAATTCATCAATTGATTATCAAATCAACTTCTTAATTCTTATTTAGAGGAACGAATTATAAATTGAGCAAACACTAAAATATATAGTTGAAGGTTAAGAAGATAATGTGTTGAAGTTAAAGAAGACATTATATAGACTTAAACAAGTGCCAAGAGCATGCAATAATTGAATTGATAATTATTTTGAAGAGAATGGTTTCACTAAATTCTTACATGAATATGCTCTTTTTGTTAAAAAGGATAGACACTTTTTTGTGTATCTCTGTGGATGATCTTATCTTTATAGGAAACAATCCAAAGATGTTTGACGAGTTTAAAGATTCTATGACCTTAGATTTTAAGATGAATGACACAAGATTGATATCTTACTACTTAAGAATTGAGGTTAAGCAAATGGAGAATGGAATTCTCATCACTTAAGAAGGTTATGCTGAGAAGGTGCCTAACAAGTTCAAGATGATAAATAGTACGCTGGTTAACAATCCTATGTTATCCAATTTTGATGAACAAGAGAGTGTAGATCCAACCTTGTTAAAAAATCTTGAGGGAAGCTTGAGGTATTTAACTTGCAAAATATTCGATATCAGATTATCAATTAGACTTATTAGTCAATTTACAAAAATTCCATCTAAAGTTTACTTAAGTGAAGCTAAGAGAATTCTTTGATATCTTAAAGGTACAATTGATTGTGACATGTTTTACTTATATTCCAAAAATCTTTAATTTGATAGTTTTTGTAATAGAGATTTTTTTCAAAGATTTTTTTTTAAAAATGAAAAAGAAATTTAATTATAATTAGAACTATATCAAAATGATAATGAGTTCAAGGCATTAAGCCTATCATGATATTACAATATGACCACAACACTCCCTAGGCAAGGCAATATAACTGTTTGTAAGATAGACAACCAAAAGAAACAACTATAAACACCACTTACGTTTCATTTGCATGAAAAGGCTTGTTCATCATTTCATGTTTATGAGGGTAATGAACCCCTAATGTTCCACACTAAGACTACCTTGTTTGGGAAAAGTCCCTTGGTATTTGGTATTTTGTTTTCTTTACTTGCTTTCTTTCCTTTTTATAGTTTTGGACTACACACAAAAATCTCCTAGGATGTCAGGCACTTGGGCTGCAATTAATAGAGAATCACAATCCTCTGCTTATTTAGCATTCTAAGAGATGATATCCCCTGTCCCTTGACTAGCCATATAGTCATCATTAGAGTTTACCATTATTGTTTGTTATACATACTCTAGCCTAGCATTAGAGGTCTTGTCATCAAAATTCTCATTTTTTCCAACAGTTGTTATTGGAGTCAACATGTTCACCCAATTTATTTTACAATGCTCCAAATAATGTGAGGTGAAGTCATT
This sequence comes from Erythroxylum domingense, assembly GCA_025594535.1. Classification (NCBI taxonomy): domain Eukaryota; kingdom Viridiplantae; phylum Streptophyta; class Magnoliopsida; order Malpighiales; family Erythroxylaceae; genus Erythroxylum; species Erythroxylum domingense. The sequence continues at coordinate 42,616,497 of JANQBM010000005.1, read as the reverse complement.
CACTCCACTGTTTAGACTCTCCTCATTGTCTGCACTGAATTTTTCAATAATTGTTTGCTCTATATTTGCCAGTTGAGTTGGAGATATTTTAGCAATAATAATTTCAGTTATCTTAACATGTTCTAAAAGAGTTTTCATCTGAGCATAATTCATTTTACAACTTCCCTACGGTTGGGAAGTATTTGCAACATCATTTTCATTCCTCAAACCAACTAATTGCTTACCATTGTCGATAACTTGGGCCATTTTTTCAGTAGGAACCCTTAGACTGACTACACCACCAGTAATAACATCCACATCACCATTAGGTACATCGACACCGACATCACAATTATTTTCATCTTCAGCACTATGGCTTTCTTTGACAACCTCAACAATGTTTGTATCAGAAACTACACTGGTAACATCAACATTCACACATTCCTCCTTTTAACTCCTCATGACTGCAGGTAACGATCATATGTATTATGGGTTTCCAGTATTTTTTTACTTCATGTGGCTTCCATGGGTAAGCGATAGTCACATTGTATTTTATCAACCCTCCATTCTCATCTAATTTCATACTTGGTAAATGGTCTAGAAGAGGAAAATCTCTCCTCACTTCAAAACAGAGCTTAGCGAAACAAACTCTCTCCATATTAGCTGTCTAGGCATCTATGCTTATGAGTTTACCCAGAGCACTTGCAAGGTAGATCAACCCATTTATAGTCCAAAAGTCAAACGGAACATTATGAAATTGAACCCATAATGGGATTGTTTGAATATTACCTGAATGAAAATATATGTTTGGCCTCCATCATTGGATGAACATGGACTTCCACTCACATGCCAGGACCCCTGTTTCAAGATATCACTGATGTTAGTCTCTGTGGTAAACTTGAAGAGAAAAGAATCTTCGTTGTTAAGTTTCAATTTACGCTTAGTTTGTACTTAATTCTCTTTAATGTGTTGAAATTATTGTTCAAAATTAATCGAATTGTCTTATAATTATTTGGAGATGATTTTCAACACCTTAGAGATGAAATTGAATCAAAAAGATAAAAAAGAAATGAAGAAAATCCGAAATTCCAAATCTGGCAATAATTAAGTCACTAGACGTGGGCACGTGCAAGGATGAAATTAATTTCCATATCTGCTTTCAAAATCTGAATCTAATTCTTTTGATATTTTCATAATATTTTAAGATAAGATTGATGAATATTCAAAATTTGAACATGTGAGAAACGTGATCTCCAAGATAGGACAGAAAAGGAAGGGATCGGGAGGCATTAAAAAGAGAAAAACGTGAACAGTACATGTAGGCACTGTTCATGCAGTAATAGTTTAGGAGTCGTTTTTCATTTTTCTACAGTTTTCTTCTTATTTTCGGTAGACTCAGGAAGCTTTGATTTTTTGCAGTTTTTCTTCTATATTTTCATTTTCTTTAAGAAAGACTAGGGATGGAGACTCGTTATGTTATTATCTCTTTGATTTCTACTTTCGTTATGATTAACTAAACTTCTTTTCTTGGTTGAGAGAAGCCATATTATCCATTATTATGTGTGAGATGTTTCAATAAAGTTTATGTTGTTGATGAACATTGAATATCTTCTGAATTATTTTTTCTAAGTGAATTAGTTGATTTCTAGGTATGCAACTAGGGATTAATTTGTTCAATAGCTAGATTAATGAAATATGACGTTCAGTTTCGTTAATCACAAGTAGCAATTAGGATTACCTTCTTTACGTTAGAGTCGAAAATTCTAAGAAGATATTCGCTTGATTGAGTGCATGTCATACATGTATTTCTCTTGCTCATTGGTTTCTTGATTTGTAAAGGTATCTAGATTGTTGTTTAATAAGAATGATAGAATACATGTTTCTAGTCATTACACTTAAGAGAAAACATCCCCAATGAATGTTTATTAATGATTGAAATTTTATATCGAGGATTCATTTTAGCGTAATAACATTGGTGATCCGAAAACCAAGATATTTCCTATTAAATTTTCAAATCTAATTATTTCTTTTTATTTACGATTTTCTTATATTTTTCCTTAAATTTCCATGAATTAAAACCCCCCCAATTCGTTACTTTATTTTGTTTTGAATTCGTAACTCCTTTACCGTTAAGATTTCTCGTAGGAACGATATCCACTTACCACTATTACATTAAATTGTATTAACGGAAGTGATTTCTTTTGAATTTGGGTGCAGGCGACAGTAGTACCAGTCGTCCCTGAGCATCACTTTCTCCAACCCTTTCTTGCCCCACTAAGCCATGGCCCAAGCTTGCACCATAGGAACAACCATTGTCTTGTTCTAGAAAATACCAACTATTGTCGATGCCCATACCGATGCTTTAGCTTTGAGGAGTTCCACAGGAGGTGTTAGTATGTCATCCTTTATGACATTCTAGAAATGTCTTAACTTTCCCCTTTTGTATTGGATATATGGGCAAGATTTGCAAGCTCTGACTGAGAGCTTTGAATCAGGCTAAAGGGAGTTCTCATTCTACGAAGAAGGTAGGGTTGGTTCCTACTTGTTGGTCTCTTCACTAATTGCTACAATTGGAGTTTTTTTTCCTTTTGACCTCAATCAATAGTGCTGGGTATTCTTCTGAAGTCAAAGAAGGGGGGGGGGGGATAGGAAGTCCCCTTTCTCTTCCATTAATTAGGCCTTTGAAGGTGTACACCATGTTGAAAAGAGCAATACCAAGGAAAGACAAAAAGGTCCTCCAACATCACTGCCACTCTTCTAGGTCTCTTCACTGTTATACAACTATCGGCTTCTCCTATCCCTCCTTCTCTCATGATCAATCCATGGCTATTCTGTCTAGATCTCGCATCTCACCTGTTGTTCCAGTTCGGATCTCTCCTCTCAATCACCTCTCATAGTCTAGATGTTGGAGCGTGAGGCTGTGACGCCATAACAAAAGAGAGATCTGTGACAGAATGAGCAGGTGGTAGGTGCTAGTCAATCATTCTACACTATTGATGATGGGGGTGGAATAAGCCCAGTTTATTAACCAAAGGAACTTGGGATTTAAGTCACAACCAATGGGAAATCAATATGGTCAAGGCTATAACTCTAAGGAGCAATATAACTATGGTACTTACGGGAATATGCTCCACCTATCTGGATATAGACCACCACCGGCGAAACAAAGACCCTCCTTGGAAGAAATGATTGACACATTTGTAACTGAGACAAGGAACTGTTTCCACAAGAATGAGAAAGATACGGATGAGCTACAGATGTAAGTAACCAGTGTTAGGACTTCAGTGAAGGGTTTGGAAGTTCAAATGGGACAACTTGCAAATGCTATTAGGAATTTGACTCATATGACATTTCAAAGTAATACTGAAACTAACCTAAAAGAGTAGTGCAATACCATCACTCTTCAAAGTGGAAAATAATTGGAAGAGGTGAAACCTAAAGAAAAGAGCTCCACTTAATCCAATGATAATAAAGGAAAGAATACTCGTGAAGAAGCAATTGCACCTACACAAGTTGAGAAGGAAGTTAATTCGGAGAAGAAACTAGAAGGGGAACTGCAAACAAAAATCATCCCCAAGTTGCCATATCCTCAAAGATTTCAACGGAAGAAAATCAATGATCAATTCACAAAATTCCTTGAAGTATTTAAGAAACTTTAGATCAACATTCCTTTGATTGAAGCTATTGAGCAAGTACCGAATTACATAAAATTCATCAAGGACATTGTTACCAAAAAGAGGAGATTTGGAGACTATGAGATGGTATTGATGATCGAGGAATGTAGCGCAGTCTTGCAAATAAAGTTAACGCAGAAATTGAAAGATCCAAAAGCTTCACAATTTTGTTTGAGATCGGCAACACATATTTTGGTAAAGTGCTTTACGATTTAGAGGCAAGCATAAATCTCATACTTTTTCCATCTTCCAAAAGCTGGGATTAGGAGAAGTCAAACCATTGACAATTTGCCTCCAATTAGCTAATCGTTCTCTCAATTATCCTTGAGGTATTGTAGAAGATGTTTTTGTTCGTGTAGATAAATTCATTCTTCCTACAGACTTTTTTGTGCTTAACATGGAAGAAGACAAGGAGAACCTGATCATACTTGGGCAATACTTCTTAACTACTGAAGGTGCAGTGATTGATGTGCGACAAGGGGAACTAACCTTGCATGTAAATAGTGAGAAGGTGAGGTTCAACATATATAATTCGCTCAAACATCCAAGTGATACACCAACTTGCAACCGATCAAGTGGATGTCATACCCTCTTGTGTGGTAACATCTTTTCCTTCCTTTATATCTAAAGACCCATTATTGACATGTTTGGAAGGTATGTTTAGAAAAGATGCTATGGATGATGATGATACTTATTTTATGATGATATTAGATTCTTTTGAATGTTTGAAATTTTTTGATCAAACCGAGCCTTTTTTTTTGTGACTAATGCTGATGTTGTTGGTGATGTGAAAGATGTACACCCATTGATTGATTTGAAACCCTTGCCTGAAAATTTGAAATATGCATTCTTGGGTGCTAATCAAACTTTTCCTATCTTTATTTCATCTTCATTGGCTCCTTTAGAAGAAGAAAAACTACTTAGGGTGTTAAGGGAGTTAAAAAATGCATTGGGTTGGTTAATTTCAGACATTAATGGAATTAGTCCTTCTATTGTAATGCATAAAATTCTTATGGAGGAGTCATTCACCCCTAGCATTGAACCCATCAATGAAGGAAGTGGTTAGAAACAAAATTCAAAAGTGGCTTAAGGCTAGAATCATTTATCTAATTTCAGATAGTTCATGGGTTAGTCCTACTCAAGTTGTTCCTAAAAAAGGTGGATTCACTGTAGTCAAAGATGATAACAATGAGACTATTTTCGCTAGGACAATCACTGGATGGAGGGTTTGCATGGATTATAGGAAGTTGAACAAAGCACTAGGAAGGAGCATTTTCCTTTGCCATTCATAGACCAAATGTTGGACAGACTTGCTGGACATGCATTTTACTGTTTTTTATATAGGTATTTGGGATATAAACAAATAGCCATAGCACCTGAAGATTAAGAAAAAATCACATTCACTTATCAAATTTTGACACATTTGCATTTAGGCGCATGCCTTTTAGTCTTTGCAATGCTCCTACTATATTTTATCATTGCATGATGGCTATCTTTTATGATATGATTGAGAGAATTTCATAGAAGTCTTTATGGATGATTTTTCAGTTTTTTGGTGATTCATTTGATAAGTGCTTACATAACCTATCTCTAGTATTGAAAAGATGTTAGGATACCAACTTGGTGCTTAGTTGGGAGAAATGCCATTTTATAGTGAGGGAAGGAATTGTGTTGGGTCACAAAGTATTTGCCCATGGCATTGAAGTGGACCAAGCCAAAACAGCAACGATTAAAAAGCTTCCTCCACCAACAAATGTAAAGGGTATCCGTAGTTTCCTTGGACATGTGGGGTTTTACGGTAGATTCATTAAAGACTTTTCCAAGATCGCTAAACACTTTTTCAATCTCTTAAAAAAGGATGTAAAATTTGAATTCAATGAGAAATGCTTGAAAGCCTTTGATTTGATAAAAAAAAGTTGATTTCAGCTCTTGTGATGATCACACCTGATTGGCAACAACCATTTGAAATTATGTGTGATGCTAGTGACTTCGCAATGGGAGCAGCTTTAGGCCAAAGACGAGAGAAAGTGTTCAGGGTTATCTACTACTCTAACTGGACTTTGGATCAACAAAATTACACTACTGCAGAAAAGGAACTACAAAAGGAAAAGTTAGCAATTGTGTTTGCTTTGGACAAGTTTCAGTTATATATCATTAGATCCAATGTTGTGGTTTGCATAGATCATGCAGCAATTCGATATTTGCTTGCAAAGAAAGATGCCAAGCCATGACTCATTCGATGGGTATTGCTTTTACAAGAGTTTGAGGTGGAGATCAAAGATAAAAAGGGGACAGAAAATGTAGTTGCTGACCATCTATCTCGATTAGAGCTTGAGGAATTGAAGCCACCAATACCTATCCAAGAGACTTTTAAAGATGAGCAGTTATTCAGAGTCAGTGAAAAGCTTCCATGATTTACCGATATGGTGAATTATTTAGCTACAGGTTTGATTCCTCTAGATTTAAATTTGTCTCAAATGAAAAAGTTCATATTTGATGGAAAAATTTATCTCTGGGATAAGCCTTTACTGTTTAAGAGAGGCCCTGATTAAGTGATTCGAAGATGTATCCCGGAAGATGAAGTCTAAGCAATTTTGGAGTATTGTTGTTCATCACCATATGGAGGTCACATTGGCCCAACAAGAATAGCAGCAAAAGTTCTCCAATCTGGTTTCTATTATCCTATGCTTTATAAGAACATCTATGCTTTCATTAAGGCGTGTGACCATGTCAACAAATGGGTAATATCTCACGACAACATAAGCTTTCTTTGACCAACATTTTTGAGGTAGAACTCTTCAATTTCTGGGGTATCGACTTCATTGGACCATTTCCCAATTCTTATGGACAATACTATATCCTTTTGGCAGTGGACTATATATCAAAATGGGTTAAAGCTATAGCTTCACCAACAAATGATGCCAAGGTTGTTCTCAGATTTCTCAAGAAAAACATTTTCACAAAATTTGGCACCCCAAAGGCCATTATTAGTGATGACAGTACCTACTTTTGCAACGAGCTTCTAGGTAATCTTTTAACCAAATATGGAGTTCGACACAATATTGCTTTGCCCTACCACCTATAGTCAAATGGCTAAGTTGAAATATCAAGATCTCTTCTTGAGAAGACGATGAATCCCAACCGGAAAGACAGGGCTCTTAAGCTAGATGATGCCCTTTGGGCATATAGGACAACTTTCAAGACTCCAATTGGCATGTCTCCATATTGGTTGGTTTTTGGAAAAGCTTGTCATCTTCCGGTGGAGTTAGAACACAAGGCTTATTGGGCAGTTAGGAAGTTAAATCTTGATTGGCAAAAATCGGTTGCAAATCGATCTCTTCAGTTGTGTGAATTGGAAGAATTTCGAAATGAAGCATATGAGAACTCTAAAATCTACAAGGAGAAAACTAAGAAATGGCATGATCAACACATCATAAGGAAAGAATTTGCCCCAGGAGAGAAAGTTCTACTTTTCAACTCGAGATTGAAGTTTTTTTCCAAGTAAATTGCGCTCTAGATGGTTAGGGCCCTTTGTTATGAAAAATGTTACCTCTTATGGAGCAATTGAAGTTGAGGGAAGTGATGGAAGAAATTTCAAAGTGAATGGGAAAAGATTAAAGCATTATTATGGTCAAGAGTTGAGAAACATTGCAAGCATTTCATTCAAGGACCCGTAATCAAATAGCTAAGTCGAGCTATTGACGTTAAACATAGCACCTGTTATGAGCACCGCAATCTTATCCTTTCATTTTAGTTCTTTATTGTTTCAGTTTCTTTTTATTGCTTTCATTTGAATGCCTTATTTTCTTTATATTTTTTTTGTTTTAGGAATGCAAGATTGGAGCTGAGAATTCTAATTTCAAGTCGCTGAGCCCTCTCTGATCCAGGGAGTCCCTAGGTTCTCATCTCCTTATTTTTTTAGGTCATTGGGGACAATGTCCCATTTAAGTGTGGGGGTGGGACTAATTTTAAAATTTTTATGCAATCTTGCACTTGAATTGTGATAAAGGTTGAATCATGCCATTTTGTCATAGTAGTTGGACTAAAGATTAAGTTATGTGCTTGAATTTGAATTAGGCAACTTGAGTGGAAGGTGAATCATATGGATTGATTAAAGTAGTTAGTTGTATAAATCGAGTCAATAATTTGACACTTGAGTGATTAGGTAATGTATAAAATTTTGATGGATTTTCATATAAGCACATGTGAGGTTTTAAGCCTACCTAAATGCATTTTATATTCATTTCATTGTTTTTTGTTGTGTGTGATGCTCCCCTAGGAAGATTACCTCTAGAACTTGCATTGAACTGGTTTGAAACTACAAGATGCACACTTTATGGAAATTATTAAGGCATTCTTTGTTTTAAACTCAGTAGCTTAAATAGCCCACCTTATACATTATCCCTTGCAACCCCTTTTGAACCTTTACCCTTTTTGATTGAAAAATAAACACTTCAAAATCCAAAACTCCACTAGCCTTGCCCAATCACAAGTATAATGAAGTGCTAAGTGACTATTTGGTCTATAGTTTAGGACTTTTGAGCTTACTTGTTATTCTGAGATGTTTATAGAGGTACTCATATTTTATTGATTTATGTTGCTTTTGCTTTTTCTTATTTTTTTTGTTTACCCTTGTTTTTCAAAAAAAGAAAAAAAAAGAAAAAAGAAAGAAAAAGTAAGAAAAAAAGAGTAAAAAATAAAAGAAAAAGAATCAAGCATAGTAGTATTAGTTAGTGGTGAGTAATAGTAGTCGCATGTATTTAATTGCATATCTCAGACTTTGTATTTAGTTGTCCCTTTTACTTAATGCTTTGTTAGTGCTTGTGAATTAACCCATGACCTTTTTATCCTACCTTAACCTAAACCCCATTACAACCCTAAATAAAAGTCCTTTTGATCTATATTGGTGTGTATTTTATGTGGTAGAGAATAGGTAAATATGCAAGCCTATGGTAGTGTAGTCTTTTAGAAGGAGTCTTGATTTAAACACTAACCCTAAATACTTGAGTGATTTGAGCAAAAACGTGAGGAAATCCATCTTAATTTTATATGTGCCTTTGATCAATGGTGTCTGCCTTTAACCTTATTTATGTGCATTGATGAAAAAAAAATGATATGTGTAGTTGCTCAAAGCTTGAGTTTGTTAAAGTTTAAATGAATGCACACACTCAATTTTCTTTAAAAATGAATTGATGAAATTTTTTATCGTGTTTAAATTGCTTAGGGACAAGCAATAGTTCAAGTATAGGGGTATTTGATAGAGATATTGATAGGCTTTTATTTGATGCATTAATGTAGAGGAATTGCGAAGTGCTTTGGGGTAGATATTTACTAAATTACTATTTTTATATTATATTTGGATGTTAGGAGTTGTTTTGGAAAAAAGAAGTTAAAAGTGGCTAAATTAGAGAAGGTACTAGCATCAGAAAAAAAAACAAAATACAAGAAAAGAAAAAGAATAAAAACATAAAACCAATGGACAAAAACACAAAGTAGAACAAAGCAAAGGGCTTTAAGCGTGGTGGGGAAAGAAAGAAACAAAACGGGAGAAGGACATAACCTCCATCTAAAATCAACGCAGCCTCTATCAGATTTTGAAGCAGCATCTAACCACAGCAAAACACACATCGGCCTCCATCCTCTGACACACTGCCGCAGGCTCCCTCCATGCATACACTCTCCACTCACATCAGTAGCAGCCTCCACACATCAACAAAGCATCCATTGAAAGCACGCAGTAACCTTCATTCATCTACACAACATAGCCGCACTGCATCCCCCACTCAAACACACATCACTCACAAAACCGCAGCCTTCATTCAGGCACAACACAGCCTCCATACAAGAACAGTGTGGTTTTAACTATTTCCTTCATGAATTTGTCTAAGGTTTATGCTTGTGGATTGCTTGGCATGATGATTTGTCGCTAGAATCTTAATTTCTCTTAGGGATTTGATGTTTTGATGATGCTTTAATATTAAATTTTTTTGGAATCCATGACTGAATATTCATACACTTATTGATTTTCCTTGGGTTTGATTGCTCTTACTTTAGATTATTGGAAGTTTTCTTGTTATAAAATATCCTTTGGAAAAACAAGTTTTTGCTAGAAGATTGAAGTAATTTTAGCTAAGATTTTCTTGTGAGTTGGGAGACCCAAGAAACTTATGAGGAGAAAATAGATGGTTTGGGTTTGGAACTTAAGAAACTTTAGGAAGAACTAAAGTAAGGGATTACTAAGTGATGTCTAGAGTGGATAGATTATTTTGCCTTTGGGAGAAGGGGATTAATTACTCTTAAAATTCATATACAATGTTAGGATTTTTCATTGTGGAGGATAGCTAATTCAATATAAAGGTTGGCAAAAATATCATTCCCTAAGAGAAAGTCATTCCCCATTAACGTTAATACTTTTAATTAGTCAATTGTTGAATTCTTTTCTTAATTAGTTATTGTATAGATTTGTCATATTCATAGTTATTTTGGTTACATTGAATTGGGTAGTTGCTTAGAAATTCATTTGAGTTTTTATTAATTCTTTACATTGCTTTTAAATTTCCAAAATTTAACCCAACCAGATTTCAAACACCGTTAGCTAGCGTAGATTTGAACTTTCTCATAATCCTTGTTGATACGACTAGGTTCTTATTGATTTATTACTCACTTTGACAACCGTGCACTTGCGGTTCACGAACAATAAGAAAGAAAAAATAACATGTGCTAGTTTTACTGTTTCATCAATATCATGTCTTGATGAAACTACAACTAGAAACAATTTCAAAATAATACATAAACGCAAATTGAATCTCATAAGTATGACCTTATCATAATTTCAATTACACATAAATTATTTTAGGGATTTTACCTTTATTATTAAAAAACTAAATGTAATTAACATAATGCATAAAGTTAAAGAAAGAATTTATTAGTTAAATCATAATGTTAAACATAAAATTACAATTAACTGATTGGCTGCAAGGGTATAAACTAACAATCTCCCACTTGTACTAAATTCAATCGCCTATGTATCTAGTAACATATTATTTCATATATCAATCATGTCACTTTTGAGATAATGGCTTAGTGAGAAGATCTACAAGATTTTCTTCAATGGGAACTCGTTCTAATGTTATGTATTTTCACTCCACTATCTCTTTGATCAAGTGAAACTTTCTGCATACATTTTTGGATCACTAGTGAGACCTTGGTTTCTTTTCCTATGTAATTGAGCCATTGTTATCACAGTATAATACTATAGGCTTTACAATTCTAGAAACCACTCTAATTTTGGTGATAAACTTTTTGATCCAAACTGCTTCCTTTACTGTCATTAACATTGAAATGTACTCTATCTCAGTTAAAGAATCTGCAGTGGTTAGTTTATTAGAACGCTTCTAACTTATTGCACCACTATTTAGAGTGAAGATATACCTTGATTATGATTTACTATTAATTGGATTTGATAAAAAACTAGCATCTGAATACCCTTCAACTCTTATTTCAACTCCTCTATAAACCAATAAAACATCTTTAATCCTTCTTAATTACTTTAAGATGTTTTTCATAGCCATCCAATGACACTCACCTGGATTGGCTTAAAACCTATTCGTTATGCTAAAAACATAAAAGAAATCTGGTATAATACATAGTATTCCATACATGATTGATCCAATTGTCGAAGCAAATGGAACATAATCTATTTTATGTCTCTCTTCTTGTGTTTTAGGACATATACTATGTGAGAGAGAAATCCGTTGTGACATAGTAAGGAACTCCTCTTGGAATTCTCCATTTTAATCCTCCTTAGCACTTTAACTATGTACGTGGATTGAGATAACCCAAGTAACCTCTTTGATCTATCTTTATATATCTTTATTCCTAGAATATAGACTGCTTCTCCTATATCCTTCATGGAGAATTTCTTAGATAACCAAAATTTTATAGATTAGAGAATTGATATATCGTTTCCAATTAGCAATAAGTCATCCACATATAACATAAGGAAAACAACCACTCTCTCACTAAACTTCTTATAAACATATGGTTCATCAATATTTTTTTATAAAATCGAACTCTTTTATTGCCTTATTAAAATGGATATTCCAACTCCATGAAGCTTACATAAGTCTATATTTAGACTTTTTCTCCTTGCATACTTGATTAGGAAATATCTTCGATTTAAAACTCTCAGTGTGTGTCATATACACATCTTCAAGAAAATTCTCATTGAGAAATATTATTTTGACATCCATCTATAAGATTTTATGATCATGATATGCAGATATAGCCAACAAGATCCTTATAGATTTAAGAATACCTACTGGTAAAAAGGTTTCAACAAAATTAACTTCTTGTTTTTATTTGTAATATTTAGCCACTAAACTTGCTTTGTACATGTGTATATTACCATCCATGTCAATTTTTCTCTTAAAAACCCATTTGCATCCAATAGCTACAATACCATTAGGTACAATCACTAAAGTCCATACCTATTTAATGCACATGGATTCAATTTCAGATCACATGGCTTTATGCCATTTTAAAAAATCAATGTCAAATATTATTTATTTAAAAATAGTAGGCTCATCATATGTAAGTGATACATTATCCTTCCCCTTTTCAATATGTCGATCTAGTCTAATGGGAGATGATGTATCCTACTAATATTTTAGGGACTATTTGTCTCTTGAACCCATGGTTTTATATAATATATATTAACTTAAGGATCTGGTTCCATCTAGATGTGAATTTATGGCTCTTGAACTTCTCTATGCTCTACCTCACTCCCACAACTTTCCTTAAGAATAAATTATATTTCTAAGAATGTAACATGTCTTGAGACAAATACATTTTTTCTCAAGATGATGGTACAATTGATATGTGATAATCTCTTTCAAATACCCCATAAATTTGTATTTATCTAATTTAGCTTGAAGCTTAGCAGATATTTCACGTTTCACACAAGCATCAAATCCCCAAAATTTTAATCATGATAACATTGGTCTACTACTAGTCCATATCTCATATGATGTCTAGTCAACCAATTTGGATGGAACTCTATCTAGAAGGTAAGTAGTAGTTTCAATGAAATATCCCTAAAAAAGAGATAGGATGGACCACATGACTCATTATGGAATGTACCATATCGAATAAAGTATAATTTGTCCTCTCTGATACTCCATTATGTTATGGAAATCCAGAAGGATTCTACTGTGAGAGAATCCCAGTCTTTTTTAAGTAACTTAGATACTCATGGTCAAAGTATTCATCACCTCAATCTGATTTAAGTGTCTTAATACTTTTACTAATTTGTTTTTCAACCTCAAGTTAAAATTCTTTGAACTTTTTAAGTGATTCATACTTTTGTTTTATTAATTACTCATAACCATAACTAGAATGATTATCTGTGAACATAATAAAAGATAAGAATCCACCTCTAACACAAGTAAACATAGGGCCATATACATCTAAATGTATAAGCTTTAGTAACTCACTAATATATGCACCTTCTCCATAAATGGTAGTTTGGTCATCTTTCTAAAAAAAACAAGATTCACAAGCTTCATATGATTTATAATCAAAAGGATCCAAATATCCTTCTTTATTTAACTTTGTGGTTCTAGTTTCGTTGATATGACCTAAATTCCAATTCAAAAAATAAGATGAATTTTGGTCACTTAACTTTCTTTTCTTACTATTTATGTTAAGGATTGTCCTTTTAAGATCTAATTCAACAACTCTTGCTCTATTGCCTACTAACAAGTCCTCTTTGCATTTCCTCAATGATTTACTCCCTGTTAACATCTGCATATTATTAAAAATATGAGAACCACACCCAATATTTAATATCTAAAAATATGGAATAGAAGCAGAAAGATTGATCTTAATCATAAATGTACCTAAAGATATAACTTCCTTATGCTTCTTATCTTGAAGGGTAGAAAGATAAGTTAGGCAGTTCCTCTTCTAGGGTCCATTAACTCTACAGTGAAAACATATTTCTTATTATTGCTCTTCTTTTTGACACCTTTTGGCTTTGCTACTCTAACAAAAGCCTTCTATTTCTTGTTATTATTCTTCTTAGAACCCTTTTTTTTGCTTTTGGAAGATTCCACAATAAAAAAATTTTCCTCTTAAGGCACCCTTTTGCAATTTTGAGCATATTTAGCAATTTAGGCAATAACATATTCTTTTGATTTATGTGGAAGTTCATAACAAATTGAAAAAAACTTGAACTAAGAGACTACAACACTAAATCAACACCTAAATTATGATTCGTGATAAAACCTAATTGGCCTAATTTTCCAATATAGCCAATCATCTTTAGCATGTGTAGGTTAATTGAATATCTTTCTTCCATCTTACATTAAAATGATTATTTAGAGAACTGATCCCTTTCCACCTCGCTTTGTGCACTAAATAACTCCTTGAAATGCAAAATTATAATAGGAGCATGTTCTTATACTGCCTTTGAAGCTCTGGAGACATACTAGCCAACATCATGCATATAGCTTGTTCATCGTCATCAATATAAAATTGATTTCTCTCCTCGACCTCGTTAGTAGCATCTGATATCTTATCTAAATTTAATTGGTTTGTTGAAAAGACTGAAGATCAACTATTTTTGTAAAAGTCTTGAGTTTGCTCAACAAGTCTTATAATAAACTGAGCTCCAATTTTATTCTTAAATAATAGCAGGCAACTATCATGTTCTTAACATGTATTTAATATTTAACTAATGGATTTAAAATTTTAAAAATATGTGATCTTATAAAAATAATACAATCTTATTATATTAAAATTTTCTAGCATAATGTAATTATAAAAGAAATCCTTAAAAACCTTTGCTTGCATAAGTTAGTTATTAAATCAATGATTATAACCCTGTGAAATTTTTTAAAACATTTGGAAGAACACATTTCAATTTTATAGGAATATAACCAACTTAATTTTTATTAAATTAATTTAAATAAAATAAGGCTTAAAACATATAAAAATCAAGTATAAAAAATTGTGGATGTGCCTCAATCAACATTAATTGATGCATGCAAGCATATGTTAATAGCATCTGTTGCAGACTGCATTGTCCCTATGTGGGGCGTGTGTCTTACATGCGCCCCATCATTTTCCATAATAGGTTTTCTGGATTTTACTGTCACTATTCCTCTAATTATGTCCCTTACCTAAACTTCTTGCTTTTAGTCCCCAAAATTTCGTATGTTAGGGTCTTCTACTGCCCCCATTACTTCTTCTGTTATGGGCAAAAAATTGCAATTCGCTAGTGGCGATTCGCCACTTGTTCAAGCCTTCATAATGGTGATTCGTCGTTTCGAGAAAATACCATGACTCACCAGTGACAGTTCATTGTAAGTGAAAAACTGTCGCAGGAGACCAACAAAACAAGAAAAAAAAACAATTCAAATCTATCATAGATATAATTTTTATTGATTATAACAACAACAAAAACAAATAAAAGGGGGCATGCATCACAATTATGATTTTTCTTTTGAATTTGTAATTATTTAGCTCAAAATCACAGGTAATGCATGTTAAGTTCCATAAAATATAACTTAGTACAAAATAATGTTCAGAAGTAAATAAGAGATGCGGCATGAAATTTTTCAAAAAATAGTTTTGAAAATAATTAATTCATAAACCTCATTACAATAATAAAGATTTCCATCCTTAACATTTTAATCAAATCAATAACAATCAAGTAATCAATTCAAGTTAATGGTTAAAGGAGCCTCTGGTACTACTGTTAAGAGATCAACAATCTTCAAATCACAGACGTGGCGAAAAAATAAAGTTTTATGGTTTTCAATCAAATCTTAATAATTGAATAACTTGAAAAACTCAAATAATAGAATATAAAATTGTATCTGATTCGATATTCCTATTTTAATCCTTTATCAAATTATTTTGATGTGTCAACCATTACATGTTCATGTGTCTAACCTCTAATATTCTCCACAGAATCGTCAAAGGCACTCAACTCTTGGAGAGGGATTAGCAAGAGTGTTAGTTCCCTTATGTTTATTCTTATATATAGAAAAAAAACATTAGAGTATTTAATTTCTATTTAAATTCAATATTTCAATTATAATTAAAGTTAAACTCTAATTATAATTATTTTAATTTTAATAAAATCAAATATCTCATATTCTATCCTTAAAGTTTCTCACACATTATACTTAGGTCCAACTTAATTGAAATTGATTTTTCTCTTTTAACTGCTCTTTATATGTGACCCATTAGGTTCCTCATATATTAGTAATAATTATAAATTCTAATTCTAATTCGTAATTAGAATAAGATAAATTAGAACTTCTTTTAATTTATTTTTAATTCTCCAATTAAACAATTTATAATTATAGATTAAGATTGACATTTATAATGTAACAACATGTCATGGCCACCTGTTGAATTATTACCCAATTCTCAGGTAATAGTTAAATTGGAATCCAGAGTTTTGGTTGACATGTGCCTTGGTAGAGCTCAAATTCCGTGGAAGCTAACAGATTGGTTAGCTGAGGTATTGAGGTTCTCTCTTGTGAATGATTTTCTTCATCATTATAAAGAGGCAAACCAAACAATAGATTTATTGGCAAATCTGGGATGTTCGTTGGAGGGTTTGACCACTTATAGTACTCAATCACTTATGCCTCATACCTCAAGTGGTATATTGACTTTAGATAGGCCAGGCTTGCCTTCATTAAGAGTAAGAATTGTTTAAATGTAATAGATAATAGTAATGTTGGAATTTGAAATTTCTTTCTATTTTCACATCTTTGATAGTTGGTAGCTAGTGCTAGATTATTTGTTAATGCTAATTTCATTTGTTTCTAGTAGGTTAGGATCATGCATCCCTATTCTATACTTTTCACTTTTCTTTTTAATAAATTATGGTATCCATTCCCCTCCATAGTGCCACCCTTGGTTAAAAAAAATGTCATGGCCACCTAAATATCAGGAATGTCAAAGTGGTTTGACTTAACCTGTTTATACATGGTTAAGATGTACAATTTAATCCTTTAATGGTAATGTCGAGGAGATCACTTAGGAGACAGAGCGAGAGATGCGAGAGTTGTATGCA
Organism: Erythroxylum domingense; assembly: GCA_025594535.1. NCBI lineage: Eukaryota > Viridiplantae > Streptophyta > Magnoliopsida > Malpighiales > Erythroxylaceae > Erythroxylum > Erythroxylum domingense. The sequence continues at coordinate 42,599,748 of JANQBM010000005.1, read as the reverse complement.
TACTTGTTTCCGTAATAATGTATTGTTGTAAAATTTGAGGATGAATTTGTTTTGTCAAGAGAAGTGACTATAATACCCTCCCTTCTCTCTCTCTCTCTCTCTCTCTCTCTCTCTCTCTCTCTCTCCCTCTCCCTCTCCCTCCCTCTCTCTCTCTCTCTCTTCTATCCTATCATTTGTATTTTCACGTTCTCCCTCTAAAGGGTACAATTCATGAAATCATCCTCTTCCTCTATTCTTCGCTATTGGTAACTCTAACTAGTCAACCATATATACTAATAAAATCCTCTCTTTGAGTCATAACAACCATATCCATTTTACCGCATAATAATGTTGAAATATTCATAAAAATTAAGAAGAAAAATTAGAGAAAAACTCAAATATTTGATCCATCATCTTTGGTGAGCGTTGTCAATCACAACCTCCACCATTAAACTCCTTTTAATGTCATAACAAAATGCTTATCTTCTCGTCACTAGTTACCATCTATATCATTACCAATTGATGAAAATAGAGGTTAAGGTTGTGGAATAATTTTTTTCAATTTGTTGAGATTAGTTGATAATTTAAGTTTCTTGCAATTATAAAATTTGTTCTACTCATCAAGAAATTTCATTTAGTATAAAAGTTGTTGAGTTCTAAAACAAAAATTTTTTTCAGTCATCAGTGGAATATTCTAATCATCGAAGATACTATCTCGAAGACTTATTTAGGAAATTCTTGAAAAAATTCTATAAATTGTACTGATCATTTTCTCCTTAAGAATCATAGAAAAATTCTTGACAACTTATGAATTAAAAATTACAAAAATTTTAGGAAGAATATTTTTAAGGGTTGAATTGCATAATTGGAGCATCCTAGCAACTCTAATAAGTTAAGCCCAACAAATTGTAAATGATAGTGATTGGGATATTTTCTTTCCTATTTTATTGGTACATCAAGAGTGGGACTTACATTGCAAGGTTTATACAGACAATACATACATACATATATATATATATATATGTATGTATGTATGTATTGTATATGTACATAAAAAATTTGTGTAGCTGTTATTGTGATGATTGTCATATGATATTAGGATGTGATATAAAGCAATCTCGGTTAAAACTTGGCTTTCATCGGGTATATTATTAATTTGATTGTGACATTGGACATATTGAGTAAAGGCTGGTCTGTTAGTGATAACAACCCATTTGAACTAAGAGGGCCTTACAAATATATGAGTATACTTGTATAGCAGGGTCATCGGTGATGCTTAGCTCCTTTTAACCATTTAAGGTGTAGTATTGTGAGGATTTACCTTAGAGACTTGGTCCTATAGATATTCATTCTCTACAATTTATTGTACATTGCATATAATTTATCATGCATCATATATGTGTGTTTATACTAGTACAAACTATACATTGTGTGAGTATGTCATTAGTTGTCGTAAGACGATATGAACTTACTCAATAAGGCCTAACTCTCCTCGACTCAATTTTTCAAGTCATCTACCACTAACTTTGCATCAATGACTTAAGTAGCATCGATTGCAACATATTTACCTTTTCATATGCTTTTCATTTGTTTTCACTTATATTTGTACTCTAGCATCCGTAGTGATAAGGTTTACTATGTTGAAAATTTTTCTTCTGATGGAAGCTAACATTATTATACTTTACTATTTTTGTACTTACGTGTGTCCGTGTTGTTTTTTTTAACTTTTTAAGATTTTGTATTTATTTCTATCACTGTAGTAGTCACAATAATGCACTACAAGAGCTAAGTTTTAGTGATAATTTTTTTGTGACAAACTATTGTTTTGTTACAAATATGAGTTTTTATGACAAGACAATTGATTGGCACTATTGTTTAGATTATATGTGATGATTTATATTTTTGTCATTAGCACAATGGTAATTACGGCAATTTAGTTTCTTTCACAATTAAATTATTACTATTAATATATTAATAGTGTTAAAATTTATTTTATCACTAAGTTTTGTCACTAAAATGTTGGTTTTGCTATAGTTGTATATATCACATGTATACGTATGCAGCAGAAGTGTCAGAATCAAGATTCCGACACCATGACAATCCGAAAACCACAAGATCATACATGCGTGCAAGGATATGTAAAGAACATGAAATATAAAACATTTTTACCTTTGTTTCTCCTCCTTTGTTGTTTATTCTCCTTGTTTTGGTTGTTGCAAACATCACAAGAACGCATAAAGATGGAAGATAAAACAATGTGTAAGGGTGTTAGAACACCAAACTTGATGAATTCAAGTAGATGATCAAATGGGAGATAGATCAAGGTTATCTTGCATGCATGTTTATTTATACAACAATTGCATAAAGATAATTCAAGAACTTTTCTCACTCTCTCTAGAACTCTTCTAAAGCCTTTCTCTCTCACTTGAGTGTGTAAGAAGTGATTAAGCTTTATGTACATAAGTGAAGAACTCACTTATGTACTAATTCGTGCCCTCTACCCTTTTAAAAAATGGACTTGCCTTTGGCCACGATTGTGGTCTACTTAAATTTGGCCATACACACTATATTTTTCAATCGATCTTTTATGCATGACACCTTTAAGCTCCCGGTTATTTTAGGCAGTTGAATTAACTCTTAATTCAATCAAATCATGAAGGGTTTCATGATGCCATTTCGTCAGAATATAAGTGGATTAACATATGAACTCTTTGATAGTTAATTATCTGACTTATGAACCTTTCCATAGATAATTATCGTGCAATTCGTCCTTTCACCATACTATACCCCACTTAGATCGGAGTATAGGCTATGTGTCAACTCTCACTAGATTGACTACGTCACAACTAGTCCAAATGATGTTAGTTCTTGTCATAGGATCTCATTACTCTATGTGTCATTGAAGACTCTCTTCAGGACACATAACTGCTCTAGCTAGAGACTCCTGAGTAATGACGTTGACAAAAGGCCGTGTGTATCCTCTCTTTCTATTAGGAGTAGTGAATCTTTTATTGGCTACCTAATTACCTTTGAATACCAATAGCTGTACCCAATCACCACCCTAAGAGTGACCTTATCTTAAGGTAACAAGGAATGATGTCAAAACACATGATTGATATCCAAGATATCCTTGTGTACCTTAAGTATAAGGATATTTGCACCATTGCTACGATGAGATTAATCATTGACATTCGATAGATCATCCATATGATAATCTTATAGCGGGTTATCTGATGTACTTACTACCGTTAGTAAGCATCTACATGTTATCTTTAAACATATCATATTTACAGTTTGTAAGATCCACTACTTAATCAAATCAAAAAGTATAACATATGCTAGTCTATCTGGATTAATAATGTCCTGTTTTGTTAATCTTATAACTAGAGATTATTTAGATACTAATATAATTGCACATGATAGCAATCTCATTATCATAATCTCATCATGATTTCCTTCATGCTATGTTTTGTATCATGGACTTCATTAATTCAATTTAAGATCAATATCAATTCATATATAAACGAATATCAAGTTAATGAAAAATGTCTTTCACTTTATTAATCAAAACAAAGTCAGTACATAAGGGCTAAAGGTGATTGCCCTTAGAGCATTACTTTAACATAAAAGCTTATGGAATTTGGTGCCAAAATAATTTTAGTGGGAATTAATTGTAATTGTGACAAAACATATATTGGTAACTACTATTTTCTATTTGTTGTGAAAAAACATAGTTTGGTCACTAATATTGTTTTCTTATTATGACGAAACAGTTTATCGTCACACAATATTTTACTTGTTGTAACAAAAAAATTTGTTAATAAATATTCAATTAATTAGTGTCTACTTAATATTATCACAATAACCGAACTATAACTATGTCACTACTATTCATAATTTAGTGACAATTTTTTTATGACTAACTATTTTTTTCATCACAAATATAAGTTTTTTTAGTGACAAGATAATTGATTGACACTATTGTTTGGATTATTTGTGATGATTTATATTTTTTTCACTAATACAATGGTAATTGTAGCAATTTAGTTTCTTTCACAATTAAATTGTCACTATTAATATATTAATAGTGTTAAATTTTATTTTATCATTAAGTTTTGTCACTAAAAGCGTATGAAATTTGGCGTCAAAATAATTTTGGTGGCAATTAATTGTAATTCTGACAAAACATATGTTCGTAACTAATATTTTCTATTTTTTGTAACAAAACATAATTTGGTCACTAATATTTTTTCTTTTTGTGACTAAACGGTTTACTATCACACAATATTTTACTTGTTGTGACGAAAACTTTTTTCACTAAATATTCAATTAATTAGTGTGTACTTATTATTTTCATAAGTACCAAACTATAACTATGGTCACTACTATTTGTAATTTAGTGACAACGTTTTTGTGACTAAGTATTATTTCCTCACAGATACGAGGTTTATTTAGACAAAACTATTAATTAAAACAATTATTTGGATTAACTGTGATGATTTATTTTTGTGTCACTAATACAACAGAAATTGTGACAATTTAGTACCTTTATAATTAAATTGTCACTATTAATAGTGTCAAAATTTCTTTTATCACCAAGTTTTGTTGATAAAAACCTATGTACTTGTTCTGACAAAAACTTTTGTGAATAAAAATTCAGTTAGTTAGTGTCTACTTAATATTGTCACAACAACCGAATTATCACTATGCACATTACTATTTGTAATTTTAGTGACAAGAAATTTTGTTGTCACTTGATCAACTTTTTGTTACAAAAGTTATTGTAAATATAAACTTGACAAATTAATGATAAATATTTGTTGTTATAATAACATATTAAAATTAACCACTTTAAAGATAAATTTTGTCATTATTGTAAAAATTTTAGAGACCAGAAATTACTTGTCATGATTTTTTCTTTAATATGATTATTTGCAAATAAATTTAAATATTTTCAAATAAAATATTCAAACTACATATATTGATAATCCAAAAGTGATATTTTACCTATTAATAGATATTTGGTATACATAACTTTGAAATTTCATCAAAAAAAATCAAAAAAATTAAATGTTTAAATATAATAAAAATCTTGTTCCAAAATATTAAGTAAAACTCTTAACCTATTGAAAATTTAAAATAAAGTTGTCAATGCTCAATCATTATTATGGTCGCCTTCTTCATCTTCACTTACTGAATTTATTTCATCATCATCCATAAAACCATCTTCTCCTGCATTGACATTTCCAATTTAACTGCATTTGCACTAATATCGTAGAGACATTTCCTTTTATGCTCTAAAAACACATTATCTACATTTTCTAAAAAAGAACCAATTGTCCTTACTCTATGCAATGACTTTGAAGAAAAACATGGCATGCAATTGTCACGGTACAGTCTTCGTTTCTGTAGTGCTCGCATTGCGAGTCAAAGTTACCATAAACAGTAGTTAAACATAGGAATATAAGACCCTTTACATGTAAAGATTGGTAGTTTTTCACTATTTGAACGAGTTTATTGCTTATGGATCCAAGAAGGATAGGAAATCTATGGGATTTGATACCTCGAATGAAAATTGCAGGTAATTAGTGTCCCATGTAGCAGCTTGTTTGATATCGTGACAGTCCGATGTGGGCACTGCACCAATCTGTGGTCCGTCAATCTGTGGTCCGTGAACATGGCAGCCGCATTTCAGTCACTGTCATGGCAAGAAGTTTAGGTGATTTTGGCTATACAGTTTCAGCTTATTTCAAGGGGGTTGTTGTTGCTCATAGATATTTAGCCTCTAAAATGTAGGGCTTACCTAGTGTTCTTCGCTTTCTTTAAGGAAAACCCAAGCCCTCTATCCTCAAGATCTGATATTTTTCGTTAAGGATCGAGTCTTTCAAAGCATTTCAGTCTCATTTCTCTGTTGGGTATTCTCAGAACCTAAATCTGGCAGCCGCCTTTGAACCAGAACTAAAAAGGAACCTATTTTTGCTTTCTGTAGATTATATATCCTTTACGACCTAATACTTACAAACTTGTCTTATCTTCTGTTATGGCCTTTAAAGTTCAGGTAGTAGCTGAGATAGTTACTGAAAACTATTGTAAACCTTCAATTTGTAACGTATCTTCATCCTTGATCTTCTGTTTTTTAGTTTTCTTCTTTTCAGGAGCTAACTAGAGCTCGCCTGAGTACAAAATTGATCACCTTGGTTCGTCATCCAAATGTAGCAGTAAGTTCTCCGGAATGCGACCCTCTGGCAACCATGTCTCTGAAGAAATGGCTATCAATCGCCGTGAGTCTCTTCTCTTAGCAACTTCTTTGTCTTCTTTCTTAAACCATAATTATATGCACCACCAGCCTTTTTATGTTTACGTACGTACTTTCTCATTTCGTACATGGAAGTCATGGTGTGTTGTTATTTTCCATTTTCAACTCCCGAGAAGAGGTGGCGAGTACCTTTTGCATATAATCAGTTCATAAAGTACTGATCACACTAATCCTCTGTAAATTTAAAATCTCTTTCACTTTGATGACATTTGGTTTTCTCTTTTGGCTTTTCTTTTCTTTTCTTATGTATTGATACAAAATTCGAAATGAAGGGAGGAGTAATTAATTGTCAAACAATAAAATGATAACAGAGTAATACTGTTGGCCCTAGTCCCCGTACAAATTTTATGACAGCTATATGTCACCATTTGGAATTTACCAGGATTTACAAAAATACGTGGTGGAATGTTGAGGTAGAAGAATTGTAGGTATAAAATTAAGTTATGTAAACAAATAGTTTAATTAAAACAATTAATACACATTTTCAAAAAAATGAAATCAAATTAAAAGAAATAGGTATAACGATTTTTAATTAAAGAAAATC
>JANQBM010000005.1:42579581-42590771 GCA_025594535.1 Erythroxylum domingense | reverse complement strand
GTACTTGACTGTTATGATGACGACTTTTGACCTCTCTGTCAAGGCTTGTTCTTTGCTTTAATTCTTTCTCTTTGATTATTTTTGACAGTATAGACTGCCTAATGTTACTTTTGACAATGGTGGATGAAGGCACCTGTTTCTATTTTTGTGCTACTGTGTTTTCTTCTTATTATGGTTGAACCATCATAAAAGATGTTGGTGGTGGCATTACAGAACAAGGTGTTTGTCTTGCTTGTTAGAGAAAAATTATCACATAATTCTTTTTTTTAACGCATGCACTTTGTTTTAGGTTTTATTTTTAAGTTTAAGGTACATGGTTTAGAGTTTTATAGTTTAAGGCTTAAGGTTTAGATATGGGTTTAGGCTTTAATTTTTAGAATTAAAGTTTAAGGTTTAAGTTATAGGTTATAGATTATAGGTATTAGGTATCAGGATTTAGGATTAAGGTTCAAAGTTTAGGGTTTAGGTATTAGGTATTAGGTATTAGGTATTAGGATATACGATATAGGATATAGGATATATAATTTAATGTTTACTATTTAAGTTTAAGGTTTAAGATTATTGTTAACATTTTCTTTCTACATGTTGCAAATATTATTTTGATATGATTATGTGCATCCTTGATTTATTTATATTATTTCCAATATTTGTTATGATGTATGCTTACACTTGGTTAAAAAAAATTAATTCTTCATGTAATTGCATTCCTTAACTCATGGATTTAGTATGGGGTTTTATTTTTAAGTTTACGGTTAGAAGTGTTGCAAGTATAATTGCCAAAAATTTATTTTTAAGTTTACGGTTTAAGGTTTAGAGCTTTATAATTTGGGTTTTAAGGTTTAGGATTTATAGTTTAAGGCTTAGCGTTTAGATATTAGGATTTAGGATTAAAGCTTAAGGTTTAAGTTATAAGTAATAGGTTATAGGTGATAGGTATTAGGATTTAGGATTAACATTCAAAGTTTAGGTTTTATGGTTTGAAGTTTAGGTATTAGGATATAGGATATATGATATATGATATATGATTTAATATTTAGTATTTAAGTTTAAGGTTTAAGAGTAAGGTGTTTTGTTAAGTTCACCTTTTGTTTCTGTATGTTGCAAATATTATTTTGATATAATTATGTGTATTCTTAACTTATTCATAATTTTTCCTATTTTTATCATAATATATGCTTATGTTTAGTATAATCTTTAATTTCTAAAGTTCAGAAACATTTGTTTCCTTCTTATTTATCAACACTGAGCACAAGTACAGGTGTTTTATGTACAGTTAAAGTTGTTGCAAGCACAATTGCCAAAAATCTTATCCAACAACTCCAAAGCTTTGGGTGAGTGTAGCTATTGTCTTTTACTACAGGCAGAACCTTGGCTTGTATATTGTAATTATTTATTTATATAGTTCTTTTTGCAGAAAACGACTCTAGTGATGACAAGAATGGATTGATTTGATGGTTTTGATAGAGATGAGATGAAAGTAACCATTTTTTCTACTACTTGTTAAAGAAAAATTGTTTCGTAGATAATTGCATTTTTTAACATATGCATTTAGTGTCGGGCTTTGTTTTTAAGTTTAGAGTTTTATAGTATAGGTTTTAAGGTTTAGGTTTTATAGTTTAAGTCTTAGGGTTTAAATATTAGGATTTAGGATTTAATGTTTAGGATTAAAGTTTAAGGTTAAAATTATAGGTTATAGGTTATAGGTATTAGGATTTAGGATTTAGATTACCGCATGCATTTAGTATCAAGTCTTATTTTTAAGTTTACGGTTTAAGGTTTAGAGTTTTATAGTTTATGTTTTAAGGTTTAGATTTTATAGTTTAAGACTTAGGGTTTAGATATTAGGATTTAGTGTTTAGGATTAAAGCGTAAGGTTTAAGTTATAAGTTATAGGTGATAGGTATTAGGATTTAGGATTATAGTTCAAAATTCACGTTTTAGGTTTTAGAGTTTAGGTATTAGGTATTATGATATAGGATATATGATTTAATATTTAGTTCTTAGGTTTAAGGTTTAAGAGTAAGGTGTTTTGTTAAGTTCACCTTTTGTTTCTGTATATTGCAAATATTATTTTGATATGATTATGTGTATTCAGGACTTATTCGATTTTTCCTATTTTTATCATAATGCATGCTTATATATGGTATAATCTTTAATTTTTGAAGTTCATAAACATTTGTTTCCTTTTTATTTGTTAACATGGAGCATAAGTGGAGGTGTTATATGTACAATCAGAGGTGTTGCAAACTCAATTGCCAAAAATCTTAGCCAACAACTCTAAAGCTTTAGGTGAGTGTAACAATTGTCTTTTACTACAAGGAGAACTTTCGCTTGTATATTGTAATTATTTATTGATTAGTTTTTTGCAGAAAATAACTCCAGTGATGATAGGAATGGATTGATTTGATGGTTTTGATAGAGGTGAGATGAAGGTAACATTCTTTGTCTTCCTTGTTAAAGAAAAATTGATTCTCAGATAATTTCATTCCTTAACACATGAACTTAGTGTCGGGTTTTATTTTTAAATTTATGGTTTAAGGTTTAGAGTTTTATAGTATAGGTTTTAGGGTTATGGTTTTATAGCTTAAAGCTTAGGGTTTAGATATTAGAATTTAGGATTTAGTGTTTAGGATTAAAGTTTAAGTTTTAGGTATTAGGTATTAGGTATTAGGATTTAGGATTAAGGTTCAAGGTTTAGGTTTTAGGATTTAGAGTTTAGGTTTTAGGATATATGATTTAATATTTAGTATTTAAGTTTAAGGTTTAAGATATAGGTGTTTTGTTAAGTGCATGTTGCAAATTTTATTTTGATATGATTATGTGTATTCTTGACTTAATTCATATTTTTCCTATTTTTGTAATAATGCTTGCTTATATTTGGTATAATCTTTAATTTCTGAAGTTTATACATTTTTTGTTTTCTTCTTTATTTATCAATTTCTTTATTTATCAATATCAAATGTAAGTGGATGTGTTCTAAGTACAGTGAGAGATGTTGCAAACATAATTACCAAAAATCTAATTCAACAACTTTAAGGCTTTAGGTAAGTATAACTATTTTATTTTAGTACAAGGAGAACTTTTACTTGTATGTTGAAATTATTTATTACTATAGTTTTTTGCATAAAACGACTCTAGTGATGATGGGAATGGATTGATTTGATGGTTTTAATAGAGATTAGATAAAGGTAACCATTTTTTTCTCTTGCTTGTTAAAGAAAAATTGTTTTGTAGATAATTGCATTCTTTAACACATGCACTTAATGTCGGACTTTATTTTTAAGTTTAGAGTTTTATAGTATAGGTTTTAAGATTTAGGTTTTATAGTTTAAGGCTTAGAATTTAAATATTAGGATTTAGTGTTTAGGATTAAAAAGTAAGGTTTAAATTATAGGTTATAGGTTGTAGGTTATAAGTTATAGCTGATAGGTGATAGGTATTAAGATTTAGGATTTAGGTTACCGCATGCATTTAGTGTTGGTTTTTATTTTTAAGTTTACGGTTTAAAATTTAGAGTTTTATAGTTTAGGTTTTAAGGTTTAGGTTTTATAGTTTAAGGCTTAGGGTTTAAATATTAGGATATAGGATTTAGTGTTTAGGATTAAAGCTTCATGTTTAAGTTATAGGTTACAGGTAATAGGTTATAAGTGATAGGTATTAAGATTTAGGACTATGTTTCAAAGTTTAGGTTTTAAGGTTTAGAGTTTAGGTATTAGGTATTAGGTATTAGGTATTAGGATATATGATTTAATATTTAGTATTTAAGTTTAAGGTTTAAGAGTAAGGTGTTTTGTTAGGTTCACCTTTCGTTTTTGTATGTTGCAAATATTATTTTGATATGATTATGTGTATTCATGACTTATTCATAATTTTTTCTATTTTTGTCATAATGCATGCTTATACTTTGTATAATTTTTAATTTCTGAAGTTCATAAATTTTTGTTTCCATCTTTATTTGTCAATGTCGAGCACAAGTGGAGGTGTTCTATGTACAGTCAAAAGTGTTGCAAGCTCAATTGCCAAAAACCTTATCCAACAACTCCAACGCTTTGGGTAAGTATAACTATTGTCTTTTACTACAAGGAGAACCTTTTCTTGTATATTATAATTATTTATTGATATAATTTTTTTGTAGAAAACGACTCCAGTGATGATGGGAATGGATTGATTTGATGGTTTTGATAGAGGTGGGATGAAGGTAACCATTTTTTGTCTTGCTTATTAAAGAAAAATTGATTCTCAGATAATTACATTCCTTAACGCATGTAAATAGTATTGGGTTTTATTTTTAAATTTAGGGTTTAAGGTTTAGAGTTTTATAGTATAGGTTTTAAGATTTTGGTTTTATCAAATTGTATAAGCTATTTGAAAAGGTGACCTAATTGAGTAACACTATGTTGGATAAGCAATGATACAATTTGATAGGCACCTTGTTATCAATTTTATAGCTGCTGAATTTCTAAGGGCTAATCACTAACATGTTGATCACTAGTAGTAGTACTAACAATTCCCTCCTCCTCAATAGGCACCTTGTCCTCAAGGTGAATAGATGGAAACTGCCCTTTTATAAAGTTTGCATCCTCCTAAGTTGCTTCCTCTACTGGTTTGTCTTTCTATCGAATAAGCCATTGGAGAGAACTTCTACCCCTAGAGTTGGACAAACGTGAGGCAAGGATTGCCTCTGGTTCGGCCAAGTTCCCATGGTCCACCTCCAACCCTTGGGGAACTTGCGGAGAGCTTAGGACAAATCCGTCTTGCAATAGTGAGCTAACGATGTGGTCTTAATTTAACAAAGTCCAAGTCCCCTTCTTGAAAATGTACCTCCCTTTTGTGGATATCTGCAGATTTCTTAATCATAGATTGTGCACGTAGTAGGTTATGTTTAAGTTAGCGTAAAGCTTCATCTCTATCCACCAAAGCTAAGGCCATGGATTTCACTTGAGTTTCACCTTGAGAAAAATGCTACAAGGTAGGTGGAAGTCGTCCATAGACAATTTCAAAAAGGGTCTTTCCAATTGAAACATGGTAGTTGGTGTTATACCAATATTCAGCCCAAGCTACCCAATAAGGCCAGTTTTTGGGTTGTTCGGAGGTGAAGCAATAGAGATAGGTTTCTAAACATCCATTGAGCACTTCCGTTTGCCTGTCTATTTATAAATGATAGGAAGAACGCATCTTCAATATTGTCCAATGTAGTTTGAACAACTCCTTCCAAAAATTGCTGGTAAATAGTGGATCTCTATCACTTAGGATATAGCTAGGAATACTATGTAGTCTATCTCCCGAGTGAATACTTCAACAACGGTTTAGCGGTGAAAGGATGCTTGAGAAGTAAAAAGTGAGCATACTTTGATAAGTGATCCACTACCACCAAGATAACCTCATAGCCATGAGATTTAGGAAGTCCTGTGATGAAGTCCATTGAGACTTCATCCCAAATTAGCTGAGGTATGGGTAAAGGTTGCAAAAGACCAACTGGGGATATGGCCATATATTTACTCTTCTGGCAAGTGACAAATTCACACACAAACTTTTGTATTGAGGATTTCATTCCCATCCAAAACAGATCACAAGCTAATCTTTCATAGGTCTTGAGGAAGTCGAAGTGTCCTCCTATGGGTGAAGCATAGTACTCATGTAGAAATTGAGGGATTAATGTGGAAGTAGTTGAAAGAACCAGTTTGTTCTTGTATAATAATAACCTATCCCTTATGTGGTAATCAGGCATAGAGTTCGGATCTTATTGGAGAGTTGTCATAATTGAGTGAAGTTTAGTTTTTTCCTTAACCTCCCGACGTACCACATCTATATCAAGCCAAAATGGGACTAAAATGGCTAAGAACAACAACTTGTCTTCTTTGACCTTTGATAGAGCATCTATTGCCCCATTTTGCTTTCCTGGTTTATAGATTACCTCAAAATCCAGACCCAATAACTTGGCTTGCCAACATTGTTGATCTATAGAAGGAATTCTCTGGTCTAATAAATGTTTCAAACTTTTATGATCGGTGTAGACCTTGAAATGCCTCCCTGTTAGAAAGTGCTTCCAATGTTGAATGGCCATGACTATTGTCATTACTTCTTTTTCATAAACTGACTTTGAATAGATGGATTCAGCCAAAACCTTGTTGAAATAGGCTAAGGGACAACCCTCTTGAATTAGTACAGCCCCTAAGCCCCTTCCTGAAGCATCACACTTGAGGGAAATTTCTTTGGAAAAATCTGGTAATGCGAGGAATGGTGAGGAAGTCATCTTCTTCTTCAATTCTTCAAAAGCTGCTTGGGACTCCCTTCCCTAACAAAAGCCATCCTTTTTTGTAAGTTCAGTAAGAGGCTTGGCAATCTTTCCATAATCCTTGACAAATTTCCAGTAGTAACCTGTAAGTTTGAGAAACCATCTTAACCCCTTCACATTTTTTGGAATAGGCCACTCCAATATACTTTTGATCTTGGATGGGTCCATAGCTACCCTTTCACCCCAAATAATGTGACCCAGGTACTCTACAGACTGTTGCCCAAAAATGCACTTTTTCTGGTTAGTATACAGCTGGTTATCTAACAATAGTTTCAACACACAAGCCACATGCTCTAGATGCTGATTCCAATCCTCACCATAAACTAGGATATCGTCAAAGAAAACCAAAACAAATTTTCGTAATAGAGGTTTAAAAATTGAGTTCATAGTGGATTGGAAAGTAGCAGGGGCATTCATAAGACCAAATGGCATCACTAAATACTCATAATGTCCTTCATGAGTTCGGAACCCAGTTTTATGGACATCCTCTTCCCTCACCCTGATTTGATGGAAACCCGACCTTAGATCAATCTTTGTAAAATATCTAACCCCATGCAACTCCTCCATTAACTCATCCACAACTATGATAGAAAACTTATTTGGCACCGTGAGCTTATTTAAAGCTCGGTAGTTAACACAAATCCTCCATGACCTGTCCTTCTTTTTGACAAGAATGACAGGATTTGAGAAAGGGTTGATACTAGGTGTAATCACCCCTTATTCTAACAATTCCCTAATCTGCCTCTCAGTCTCATCCTTATGATGATGTGTATGTCTATAAGGTCAGATATTCACTAGTTTTGCCCCTTCCTTCACATTGATTGCATGGTCGTGGACTCTCCTAGACGGTAACCCCCTGGTTTCTCCAATTCCCAATACTTTAAATTTTGTTGTAAAGCATGGGGGAGGAGGTTTGCATGATTCCCTGTAGGGTAACTTTTGTCCCATTTCTGCTAAATGTCATGTACATTTTCCTCCAATCAACCTTTACCAACCCTAAAGTTTCCAACCATGCCATACCTAGAATTAAATCGGGCCCTCCTATTTCAAAAACGTACACACTGACGCTAAACTCCTCTCCATTAAGCTCCAATTTCATCTCCTTACAAACTCCTTATGAAAAAGAACGATGTCCATCTCCCAACCTTACTCTGAATGTCTTAGTAGGAGTTATAGTAATTCCCATTGCTTGTACCAATATGCTGGAAACAAAGTTATGGCTAGCTCCACTATCCACTAAGATTACTATAGGCATTTCATTGAACTTGCCTAACAAGATCATGGACTTAGTAGGTGAAGATGGGTTTTTACCTATCTTCTTGAACTCCACCGAATTGCATACAAGCTCCCACTCTTCTTGATGCCCATCATCCACTGTTGTTTCACGACTATCCACTCCACTATCCTCATCATCACCCTCCCACACAATCAACTTACACTCCTTATCTGGGCATCGATGGAGTGGACCATAGTTTTGTCCACATTTGAAGCACAACCCTTTAGCCCTCCTTTCCATAAGCTATTCGTAAGACAAATTCCTTATGCCCTTCCATTTGTGAACACCAAACCAACTTCCTTCTAACATGGTGGTTTGGTTTTTATTATGTAATTCCCTCACTTTAACTTAGGACTATTAGATGTATTGTTAAACTGACCTGGATGCTAAGCATAATGAGTTCCCAACAAGGCCCATAACAAATTTGAAAGTTTCCTGGCTTATTCTTCGATTCACCTAACTGAATTACCCCTTCTCCTATTAACTTCCTCTCTACCTTCCGTGTAATAGAAATGAGTCGAGCCTGAGTAGGAGGTTCATAAGTTCGGACTTTGTTCTTTATTTCCTTACGTAACCCACCCAAGAAATAGCTCATGAACCACTGTTTAGGGAAGTGAGCTATTTGCGATGTCACCCTCTCAAACTCGTCAATTTAGTTATCCACCAATTCTCTTTGGGAAACCAACTTTAGCTGCCCAATCGGGTCCCCTTCATCCTTACTCCCATATCGATCAAACAATGATCGCCTAAACCGTTCCCAAGTTATACACCGATCAAATTCATATAGAGTCATGAACCAATACAATGTAGGACCCTCCATACAAATATGAACCATTGGTATATGAAGTTCAGCAGGGATTTCATGGATCATGAAATACAACTCTGCACGCATGACCCATGCAAATGGGTCTTCCCCGCGAAAGGTCGAAAGATTAGCCCAACGTGTTGCATTGTGGTATTCTTCCTATGCACGTTTGGTAGCTGCAGAAGTGACGTGGTCTCCTTGCACACTAGTAATGGGTCTATCATCACCAGGAGAGTGGGATGCGTGGGGCACGAGTCTATCGCCCCTAGCAGTAGACAAGGAAGCGTGGTGGGTGAATTTCGGGAGCCCCTCTTCTTCTCCTCCGATGTGTTGTTTCTGTGAGTTCTTTGCTAACAGAGACTGAAAGCCATCCCTTAACTCTGTTTGTAATAGATTTTAAGACTTGGCCAGTGTTTTGACACTGGCCATCAAAGACCCGAGCTGTGTCCTTAGGCCCTTCAAGTGGTATTATGCGACTTAAAGATCTCCTCTTGGGTTAAGAGGGATGATTCCTATCTCCTAAGAGACGCTTCCACTGCAAACACCCTAGACTCCATTCTAGTTTGCATACAATCTCTACCCACTTGTTCTCTCAATGAAAGCACCAATTGATAGGGAAGAATATTGAGATTGTATTATTTGCATATATGATAGGGTTACAGCAATAGATTTTCTTGCTATAAGAGTATTCTAAGCCAATACAATAATACTTCCTCCTCTTTCTAGATTCCTTCCTATAGATGTACATTACAATCTCTCTCCATAACCAACTCCTAACAATCTACCTATATGGAAATAACACCCTTCCCATCTTACCCCTACGCACATAAGTCTGTAAAGGCTTAGGTTGCTGCTGAATTTCTAAGGGCTGGTCATTAACATGTGGCTAATTACTAACATGTTGATCACTAGTAATAAGAGTACTAACAGAGTCAGATTTGGACTAGGTTGGATTCGAGTATGTTGAGTGGCGTTAGGATTAATATTAAGATCAATAGGATGAGGGTAAGTTTTTAAGAGCTTTGGGATTAGGCATGTGACCAAGCTTTTTTTGTAATGAGTTATCTTCTCTTGTCTTATCAAAGGTTAGGAGGCATAATAGTGGTAAGAGTAGGATTCAAAGTATGATGATGTCCAGGATTAGTATCTAAAGTGGGATGGACATCTACCAAATGGGCATTCTTTTCATCATCAACAATGTGAGTTAGGGATTGATGCTGCTCATTGTCACAAAGACGGGACGAAGGTGGGGAATTTGGTTCAACATCATAATTATTATAATTGTTTGGTTGTTTTTGAATAAGGAGAGTATCTTTTCCAGCTTCTTCATTGGCACCAATTGTTGCAGAAACAAGTGGAGAAGATTATGCTGAATGATAAATGACAACAAGACTCACCAGACGTTAGTAACTAAGGTGAAGCGCTGCGTTTCAATAAGCGTTCAGGATTATAATGCTGAACGAGAGTGTAAGGCCCCAAAATATGCCCTAGTTGAAATGATACATGTTCATGAAAGTATGTGAGATAGAAGTTAAAATTTTTTTTATGATTTGAATGTGAAAGATATACGACTTAAATTATGGTTTAATGAAACATACTTAGAGAATTAGAATTTATTTTTCATCATTAGAGAATTAAGGTATTAATCTTGAGCCCAGGTCTTGGAATATATGTCATGGATGCTTTACATAAGGTTTGGGTGAAAATTTAATGAAAAGAAGGATTGAAAGTACTTAAAAACTCAAGGTTTACGTGATTTTTATAATACTAGTGTGTCACCCTCGTGTATAAGCACGAGGGTGACATCTAAAGGGTGACAAGTTTTTCACCCTCGTGCACAAGCACGAGGATGACATCCAGTGTAACTTCTAATGTGACACTCAAATTTGTAAGTATCATATCTTTTGGTTTTAATGTCCAAAAATTACAAACTTTATATCGTTAGAAAGCTAAGAGGACAAGTTACAACTTTCATGAAGACAACTTTGTCAAATTCAGCCTAAATCAATACAGTTTATGGTTTATATGAGGTTAATTGCTTCGTGACATCTAAGTGTGACACTTAAACTTGTAAGTGTCATATCTTTTGCTTTCGATGTCCAAAAATTACAAACTTTATACCATTGGAAAGATAAGAGGATGAGATACAACTTTCGTGAAGACTTTGTCCAATTCGTCCCAAATCAATATAGCTTATTTATATTTTACATGTCGACTAATTACATGGTGACAAATGGCAACATGTTGTATGGATGAGTTGCATCTCCTAAATGGGACAAGTGTAGAACATGCATGAAGCCACATATTATTATCATTTGGTGACACCTAGCATTAGAGGAGATAAGTTTTTATTGGGGTGTTTTGTTTTGCTTAGTTCTTCATCATTTTGTTCTCTCATCACCACCGAAACTCTCTCATTCACACCTCCTGGAATTTTTGCTTGCTTATTGAATCATCATCATCACTTGAAGTATTTACATGCTATTGCATCAAGGGAGTTAGATCCTGCTATTTTCTATGTTGTTGTCCTTGTTGGAGTTATGTAAATATAGTGCCCTGGAAAGCAAGTGTATTTATGAAACACCCCATTCCCGCTGGATCCGAACCCGATATCGATGGTGATACCCGAATTCGTGCCCCGCGAGAATGGCATGCCACATCACTTACCATTTAAAAACTCGGTATAAATTTTTTTTGAAAGCTCTTATCACTTATCATTCATGTGGGTCCACTTTTTCTTTTCAAAACTTTTTGTCTACTTAACTGAAGACAACACATAAGGAACAGAAAATTAATAACCAACATCCACTTTAT
>JANQBM010000005.1:42552645-42571963 GCA_025594535.1 Erythroxylum domingense | reverse complement strand
TTTTTGTTCTTGATTGACCTATTTTATTGTCTATGCTTATTTTACGATCCCACCACGCATTTTTTCCGGGGTCAACATTGATTGAATTTTCTTATGATCTACCTCTATTTTTGTTCGGAGGTAAATTAAATGAGTTTAATTGTTTTAAGTTTGACCTGGTTGGCCTCCCTCGTGGGACACGCGTCCAGATGTCACGTAGGACGTCGGGCCCGTGACCCACCCGGGGAGAGGTTCCAACAGTTACTATTCATATATATGGTACTATTCATATATACTAATACAAAACTATTCATACGTATGGATATGGTACTATTTATACATATAGGTACTATTTACATGTAATGGTAGGTGAAAAGTTCTATTCGTGATTAGAAGTTTTGTTTGAAGATGGCAACAACAAGACTTGATTTTGAGAAGTTCAACTGCAACACCAGCTTTGCTTTGTGGAAAGTCAAGATGCATGCAGTATTGACACAAAATAATGTGCAGAAGGCACCAGGTGAATTAACTGATGCCCGAAGGCTAAACAAGGATGAAAAAGCCATGGTTGCCATTCACTTAAGCCTTTCAAATGAAGTCTTGCATGAAGTTATTCACGAGAAGACAACAACTTCATTATGGCTCAAGTTGGAATCTCTATATATGACAAATAGTCTCACTAGCAAGTTGGCTCCAAAACACCACTTGCACATGCTTCGTATGGCAGAAGGTGGTTCACTCAAATCATATATTGATGATTTTAGTTCAATTCTCATGGATCTTGAGAATATGGACATCAAGTATGATCAAGAAGACCAAGGTCTTATGTTGTTGCACTCCTTACGTCCATTTTACAAACATTTTCGAGAGATTATTATTTATGGTCGAGAGTCTCTCACATTAGAGGAGGTCAAATCTGCCTTACTTTCAAAAGATATTATTGACAAGCAGTTCATCTTAAACCAGAGTAGTCCTACAGAAGGATTGATTGTTAGAGGAAGACCAACAAACAGAAACTCCAGTAGTAACAGGCACAAGTCAAGATCAAAATCCAAAGTCAAAAATGGATTTTGCATATACTACAAAAAGAAAGGGCGTGTTGTAGTTGACTATCAAGCTATACCAAGAGAATAAAGAAAAACAAGCCGAAGCTAGTGTTGTACAAAAGGAGGAACAAGCAGATGTTCTTTTGGTGAGTAAAGAAGGATCTGGAACACGAGATAAATGGATCCTTGACACTGCCTACTCATTTCACATGTTTCCCAACAAAGACTAGTTCTCCACCTATGATCCAGTTGATGGTGGAGTTGTATTAATGGGCAACAATCAAGCTTGTAAAGTGGTTGGTGTAGGCACTATCAAATTAAAAATGTTTGATGGTGTAGTAAGAACGTTGACAGATGTTCTCCATGTCCCAGACTTAAAGAGAAATCTCATCTCATTACCAATGTCAGAGGTGGAGTTCTCAAAGTAGTCAGAGGTGCCTTGGTCGTGATGAAGGCTTTTCAAATTGGTAAACTGTGCGTATTGAAAGGAACGTCTGTTATTGGAGTAGTTGATGTGACCACATCAGCTCTATCAGAATCAGATGCCACTAGATTATGGCATATGAGGATGGGACATATGAGTGAAAGAGGTCTAACATTACTAAGCAAAAGAGGTCTTGTCCAAAAAGTGTCAAAATTAAATTTTTGTGAACATTGTGTATTCGATAAGTAGAAAAGAGTCAATTTTTCTACTGCGGTTCATAAGACAAAAGGCATTTTAGACTACATTCACTCTGATCTTTGGGGGCCTGCATGTGTCTCTTCAAAAGGTGGCGCCTAGTACATGCTTACCTTCATTGATGATTACTCTAGGAAGGTAAGGGCATATTTTTTTAAACATAAGAATGACGTGTTTATCATTTTCAAACAATGGAAGGCATTAGTTGAAAAACATACAGGCACAAAAATAAAGCAGCTCAAGACAGATAATGGCTTAGAGTTCTGTGACAGTGAATTTAATGATTTTTGTAAGAATGAAGGAATATCCGTTGTTTGACAATCAGAGGTACGCTGCAATAAAACGGTGTGGCAGAAAGAATGAATAGAAAAATTTTGGAGAAGGTTCATTGTATATTGTCCAACTCTGGCCTATAAAAGATTTATAGGCTGAAGCAGCATCAACAGCGTGTTACTAGATAAATTGCTCTCCATCGACAACCATTGACTATAAGACTGCAGAAGAGGTATGGTCTAGCAATCCTACTGATTATTTAAATTTTAAAAAATTTTGGTGTCTAGCATATATACATGTTAATGATGGAAAGTTAGAACCCAGATCTAAAAAGTACATATTTGTTGGATATCCTGATGGCATCAAAGGATATAAATTATGGTGTCTTGATTTTAAGGAGCGTAAACTAACATTAGTAGGGATGTCATTTTTTATGAATCAGCTATGCTTCACCGAAAGGAGGAGACTCCTATTTCTTCTGATGTAGGTGTGAAGAGTATGTCTAAGCAGCTGGAGTTTGAGGTGGATAATCATCCTCCACAAAACATCTCTTCAGAGCAGATTCATAACCCCACAATTACAGAAAAAGAAGCCATAACAGCGAAAGAGAAAGAAACTTCATCAGAAGAAAAGGAGGAGTATTCCATTGCGAAAAATAGACCCAGTAGAGAAATAAGACCACCAAAGAAATATGTTGATACAGATTTGGAGGCATATGCATTTGCAATGGCACAAGAAATAAAACGTATTGGTGAGCTTTCCACTTATTCAAAGCTATTTTTTGTAATAATTCTGCTAAATGGGTGATTGTTATACAAGAAGAGGTTGAGTCTCTCCATAAAAACAAGAAATGGGAGTTAGTTAAACCGTCAAAGAATAAGAAAATTATTGGATGCAAATGGATCTTTAAGAGGAAGGAAGGAATTTCTGGCATTGAAAATGCCAAATACAAAGCACGATTGGTTTCAAAAGGTATAGTCAGGTTCAAGGAATTGACTTTAATAATGTTTTTTCACCTATTGTTAAACATAACTCTATTCGTGTCTTACTTGCATTAGTAGCTTTGCATGAGTTGGAATTAGAGCAGTTGAATGTTAAAACTGCATTTTTGCATGGTGAATTAAAGGAGAAAATATATATGCAAAAACCTGAAGGTTTTGAAGTTGAAGGAAAGAAAGACCATGTTTGTTTGTTGAAGAAGTCATTGTATGGTTTAAAACAATCTCCTAGGTAGTGGTATAAACGGTTTGACTCATTCATGGTAAATCGTGACTATTTTAGAAATCAATATGATAGCTATGTTTATTTCAAAAAAATTGATGATGGCACATACATTTGAGATATTTACGTAGTACTACTAACTCCTATTTGGAGTTTGGCAGAGTAAGAATGGAGTAGTTGGTTTTTTAGACTCATATTATGCAGGTAATTTGGATAAAAGGAGATTAATCACTGATTATATATTCACACTTAGAAGCAATTCCATCAGTTAGAAAGCTACCTTACAACCTACAGTTGCATTATCCACTACAGAAGCAGAATACATGGCTACTACGGAGGCAATTAAGGAAGCTAATTGGTTATAAGGCTTATTCACTGAATTGAATTCGAATCAACAAGTGATCTTTGTTCATTGTGATAGCAAAGTGCTATCCATTTGACTAAAGATCAAATGTTTCATGAAAGAACAAAGCACATTAATGTCAAGTACCACTTCGTCTAAGATATAATTTTGCAAGGAAATATTTGTTAGCCCCAAGTCTCGGTCCTTATTTCGTAGCGACAAGGAACCAAAGTGGGGAACTTTTGAAATAAATAAAAGTATATATATAAAACTAACATGAAAATAAAAAGAATTAAATTTTTGGTGGGAGTAAAAGAAACACATAAACAAACAAATAAAAAAAAGAATTTCATGGTCGTGCAATAAAACTTGTCACGGCTGTGACAATGTGGACTCACAAGCGTGAGAGGGAGGGAGTCGCAATCGTGCTTGTGCATGATCTCGACTTTTGGTGAACAGTAGCAGATCGTCACAAGTACGATCACTATATTCATAAAAATTTGGGGTTTTCGCAATCGTGCATGTGCACGATCGTGCAGCCCCATCTGCACTCTCCTACTTCAAAAGATCATAACTTTCAATCCCAAAGTTCAAAAATTATAAACTTTATGTCATTAGAAAGATAAAAGAAAGATCTACAACTTTGATGAAGATAATTTTATCAAATTCTACCTAGATCAATACAGTTCATTTATTAAAGTTTCATAACACAATTTTATCCCCTCTTTCTTTTTACTACAATCTGTAAAAACTACTACCTATATCAAAAGACCCGAAACCAACAAACACAATCCATACACATAAGACTCCTAATAGAACAGACTCCTAACCCATTACTTTACTTAAGAAGAATTTATCCAAAAACCATTAAACAACTAACAATTTATTCCACACAATAACACTAACAGAAAAGAAATTTTCTACACATATATAAAAGAAGTTCTTCAACCCAAAGTTGCGAATACCGTACCGGACTTGGTACCAGATTGAGTTCTGATATGGTATTGTACCAGTACGCGTCAATACCAGGTACCGTTTCAGGTAATTTTTTAAATTTATGAAATAGTCCCTGAAATTTTTTATTTTTTTTAAAATAGTCCATTGGTATATTGTACAGTTGTATACTATATACTTTACAAGTTTACATCAATCCTATTTCCAAAAATCATAATAATAAATAATAATCTCAATTAATAATTTAATATGAAATGACAATAAATTTTAAATATTTCACTTATAAATAATAACCACAATTAATATGAAAAAAGACAATATGAATCAATCATCTTAATTTTCTCTTTTTATTTTTAATTCTATTTTTGTTTTCAAATTTAATGAACCAAACATTTATTGAACTAATTTCAAAAATTCAATGTGAAGTTGTGATTTGTGAACCAATAAACCAAACCAACCAATAAACCAAACCAATTAACTTAACCACAATACATTGCATTGTAATATCCGACTTTCAATTCTATTTAACCAAACAAATGAACCAAATGTTCCAGTTCCCAAACATTCGACCATAACAATGTCATTACCAAATCCCACCCAAATCAAACACAACTTTCATTACCAAAATCAAAACCAACCCAACAAAATTCACACCTCCTCCGTCCATATTTACCATAAATCCTTCAAAATCAACCCAACAAAACAATTACGATTTAACAACTCCAAATTTCCAACACTGCAACACAATCAATTAACCACAAATCTTCACAATTTCATTCTCACAAGTCACAAATCACAACAACACAAATAATTAACAGAAGCATTCTAATAAAAATTGGAAAAAAAACACACCCATCAAACACAAATTCACAATCGGTTTCACTTAGGTCGGGTCCAGATTTAGGTATTATTCCCAGATCTATCATCGAATGATGCGTCTGTGCTCTGTGATCGTTGGATGGTGGTGATAGGCGGAAGTGGTGACAGGTGCAGGAGGTGGCAACTAACGACCCGCAATAGCGGAGGAGATGGCAACCCACGACAGGCAGAGGAGCAGCCACACACGTCGAAGAGCACCACGAGCACCAGGAGTGAAGGAGAGGACTACGACTCGACGAGAGCTATAGAGAGAGTAAAGGATGAGTCAGTGAGAGAGAGAAAGAGTAAAGAGAAAAATAAAAGCAGAGGAGATGAGAGAACAGAGTTCGGGGCGTAAGTGAAAATTTTTTGAAAATTTTCAAATTGGTCCTCCAACTGTGTTTTTTTCTAGTATTGGCCCGGTACCATCTGGTATAGTGAGTACCGGGTGGTACCGGTCGCAAATACTGGGCATTTTACTTACAGCCAGTACCAAAGCCATTAGTACTGCTTCGTTTTTCTACCGGTACGGAACGATACTCACATCCTTGCTTCAACCCTTCTTTCATTCATTACTCCAGGAGACAAAGTTTTCATCTCTCAGATGTTGCAAAGTTTATACATAACTTCAATTACATATTCAAAGTCAACACAGTAGCATATTACAATAAAAAAATACAATCATGAATGCTCATGTTTAATATGCCTCTAAAGTAACAAAAGTTTCTAAACTAACTTAGTTACAAAAATAGAAATTCTCATAGTCAGCCGAAGTTTTTGTAAGGTTCAACGTTGATCTGCTATTTCTGCACCTAAGGAGTGGAAAGATAATGGGGTGAGCTGGGAAGCTCAGTGGCTAATATGTTTATAGTCAGCGATAATGAACCACACACACAATCAAGCATATAGACACATATATATAATTTTAGATATTCATTTCATATTAGTCTTAGCAAATCACACAAATCAGATCATATAATCGATTAATAATCAAACCATAACACTCAATTATGCTTTATGTTCAACAATTCAAGATGCAATGCACAAACATAATGACTCAAGAGAATCCCATAAAACAGAATGGGAAAACCAAAGTTTACACCATGAACAGAATAAGTCCATTTTTCGGAGCTCATGTGCCATAAGCGGGCGACTAGGAGAAGGTTTTAGGTCAACGTGTACATGACGAACAGAATGGTATCTCTTTTGCCCACATAAGCAAATTTGTGATGCTTACATATTTCATATCATAATCATATTTTCATGTTTATTAAAGTTTCTGCTTTTCATTAACACCAAAGCAGTAGAATTCTTGCAAAGAAAACATGATATTAAAATCATAGAATATTTTTCCCACATTCACAATGATTCAAGATAAACATTTATACACACAAAATCAAATATACAGCCCATCATCATAAAAACTATAAACATATTACCCACCTATTTACTTATAAATCTAAGCTCAAGTTTGTTATTCCTCTTACTCTTGATTTCGAAGCTCTTGGTTCCCTTCAAATAAACATATTTTCATTCAATCAATATACACGAATAGAACTTCCATAAAGCTATATTATCCAAAAAATAAGCTTAGACTTAATCTACTCTTAGTTTATCTAAGCTAGAAGAACTAAGATCAAGTTAAAATTTTATGAAAATCTAAGATATTGTTTCTCTTATTTCTCTTTTCATTTTTCAGCACATAAAAACCTAGTTTTTCTGCTTTTTTTTTCTATCAAAACAAGAAGAATAAATAAATAGTTACCTAAAACTCAGCTGAACCTTCTTCTTCCACTTCTTATCTCCTTTATCTTTCTTTCCTACTTCTTCTTTCTATGTTTCAGTTTCTCCTTCTCTTCTTCTAGTTTCTTCTACGACTTTCTCTCTTTTTCTTTCTTACTATACACGACTCTCTTCTCTTCTTTTCTTATTAGTTTAAGAAAAAACTTTTGTCTTTCTAAGCTTACCCTTCCATATTTAATCTAATGCCTTCTAACTCCTTAACAGAATTCTAACTGTTCTTTTTAATCCATGCAACTACACGTAATTAATTATATGCCTAACTAAACTCCAAAAATTGCTAATTTAAGAATTCTAATTTATATTCATGCTTGCTAATTTAATAAAATAAATTCTAAGAAAAATTCAGAGTCTAGCAATATTATTGTGAAGAAGATTGTTACTACAGATAATTCGGTAGATATGTTGACAAAGCCTCTACCTATGAGCAAGTACAAGCATTGCTTGGACTTGATCAGAATATACAAATCATGATAAATGCCCTAGATGGGCAATGGTGAAGATAATTGAAGAAATTTTTCACGGAGTCCTAATTTCAAAACAAGGTGGAGAATTGTTAAGTGTGTTTTGAAATTGTCAAAGTTGATAACTTTTATTTCAAAGATAGTAGGCACCTCCCCCTTCTTTTTCAATGTTTAGTAACTAACAAATCTTTGAGTGTTTGTGAAAGATTTGTAGTTTGATAAACATTACATTCTTTTGCCTATAAAAGGATAGTCATTGTATTTTCGAAAGTAAGGAGGCAGATAGAGAGTGAATAACAAGGCGTAGAGAGAGATGAAGTATTTTAAGAGAAGATATTCTGGTGAAATACTGTGAGTTTTAGGGTGTAATTGGGATAAAGGGTTGAGATAAAAATATCGAGTGTTTTGTAATTTTTCTTATTTTTCTCTTAGTAAAATCTCTATGATTGTCTTCACCCATGGATGTAGCCCATCTCAATGGGGCGAGCCATATAAATTTCTTGTGCCTTATTTTTCCCACATTTTTTCTCTACTTCTTGCTCTATTACTCCATTCAACTTTCTCAAACAAAATTCTACGATCCTACACTCTTCATAACAATTAGAATCTTAAATAAAACAAGAACAAGTGTTCTTACTTATTGTCTAATCTTTAGAGTATTTGATTTTCACCCAACAACGAGAGTTCAAATTCCACCTTTAAGAAAAAGAGTAAACAATAGAATTATGGAATGTCAGATGCATAAAACTCTGACAAAGAATAATTTTTAGTAATAACAAAATTACCTTTTCTTTATTTTTTATTTTTATATAAATTATTAGTAATGAATAATCATAAAACTCTTCAAACATCAAAATATATGGCAATTTTCATCAAATAATTATAGCAAAATAGATTAACAAATTGTTTATTCAAAACATAGATTCCGATACCAAATATAAAAACATGATATTTATAACATAGATCAAAATTGACATTCATAACTTTATGAGCTTAAATAAGCAAATGTTACAAATTATAAGAGTGTAATAGTGAGCACCTAATGCAAACGATGTCTTTATCGAAAAGAGATCAAAAAAATTTACCATGTTCTTGATTAAAATTGGTTTCTCTCTCCTAACTCTATTGCAGCTACAAAAACTTGATGAAAAACACTAAAATTATGTAACATCTAATGCATAAAACTATAGTAGAGGATAATTTCAATAATAATAAAAATTATTTTTTGTATTTTTTATATAAATCATTAATAGTGAATAATCACAAAACTTTTCAAACACCAAAATATTTAGCAATCATCATCAAATAATTATTGTAAAAATAGATTAATAATTGTTTATTCAAAACATAGACTTTGATACCACATATAAAAAAATGATCTTTATAACATAAATCAAAATTGGCATTCATAAATTTAGGATCTTGAATAAACAACTGTTATAAATCATAAGCCTTTAAAAAAAATGTTACAAATCATAAGCGTGTAATGTTAATTACTTGATGCGAAAGATGTCATTATTAAAGAGAGATCGACAAACTTCACCACATTCTTAATTAAAATTGGTTTATCTTTTTTACTCTCTTGCGGCTACAAAAACTTAATAGAACACAATATGTAACCATAATTACTAGAGAGAGATCTAATTTATATATCTATGGATTTTAATCTGGTACGTTTATCAAATGATCAAGATTAACAGTTAAAATGTATTCCACTATTAAATAGAAAAATAGACTAAATAAAACTCTTCTATTACTGATATGTTCATTAATCAGCTCAGACTATTGTATATCAGTTCACTCTCTTCAAAGACCTTTGCAATTATAGACTTCAAAGATTCGTTTCCTTTCCTAACTATTTTGCTTAGAGACTTAATAACTCTAGAGTCCTCTCTTGGCCCAGTTCTGCAACTACTCTAATAGCGGTAGGTAATAGTTAGAATTTGCCCAGGTTCATATTCAGAAATTATTACTCCTTGATGCATATTCCAAGATTGACTGACTCTCCTCTTGAGCAAGAAAATGGAGCCAAGAAAGTTCTCTATGACTAGGTTGATAGTAGTGATTATTCAAGGATGGACTATGCAGGGTTCACCCATCTTTGCATTTTATGTCATTTGCTTTTATTGGTTTAGTACAGGAAGAAAACATTGGAATTGAAAGAAAAGGTAGAGAAATGAGAGGCATATACTAAATATAAGTTGAATTTTGCAATATTTTTAAGAGATTGAGATGTGTTAACTCTATTGGGATGTTGTTATTAATGTTGTTCCTAACCCGACAATGGCAATGAAATTTCAACACTTGGCAAGTGGATCTTCACAAAGTTTAAATCATTTCTTGTGGCGTTTCCTTCGAAAAGCTCTTAATTGATTTTGATTGGCTAAAACAGTGGACAAATCGAGAAGGGTATCATTTTTCTACCCTAAAACCATATTTATGATGAACTGTATTTACTCACAATTTAGAATGCACATGCCTTTCTTTTAAACCTAGTATGAGTCTCAAAGGTTTTACATGTCTATCAATGGCACAAACCTCCTTTTTGACATCTCCAGCTGTGTGACTAAATGGTTCGAGTAATCAGAGTTAGGTGTGTTAGACTATTTTTGTAATATAGAGTTACCTAACTCTTACATAATTTTGACTTACATACTATTGTTCACACAGAAAAGTTATTTACTGTATATTAAAAAGTAGCAAGTGTAAATTTTTATAAATTAATAAGGTTATAAAAATATAAAAATATAAAAATATAAAATTTATTAACTAAAAGATGCATCAAGTGTAAAGAAAGTATGTATGGAGAATACATATATTGTTTTGTTATTCATTTATCTGTACATTTATACAATTGATGGTTCAATATTGACCATACATGTGTTAGTAAGTATAGAATAATTTGGAGGGTTGAGATTAATTCTGTTACAACAGAACTATACATTCATTGTACATTCTAGCTCATATTTGTTATTGGGAAAATGTCTGTTGTAGCCTTAAGTAAGGTTCTGATTGTGTCCCTTATTATTTTCTTTCTATCTTGTTCTTCTTCGTCAACACCCCCACTCAAATTGAATCGAGGGCTTCGAACTAGGTTCAGTTTGGTGGTCAGAGAGAGAAAATCTGCTAAGTTTAGGGATTTTGTGAGGATGTCGGCGAGTTGGTCTGTAGTGTTAACATATTTTATCTCGAGTTCTCCATTTTCAACTTTGTCTATGATGACGTGTACATCCACTTTGATGTGTTTTGTCCGTAAGTGAAATAATGTGTTTTGAGCTAATGATCGAGCTCTGTTGTTGTCACTCTACATAATGAGTTTATGAGAGAGAGCGAACCCTAACTTAGATAGTAAGGATGTGAGAAAGATTAGTTCGGTAGACACCTGAGAGAAGGCTCGGTATTTAGCCTCGATGCTCGATCGAGTTACTGTTGTTTGCTTCTTGTAGATCCAAAAGATGAGATTTCCTCTTAGGAAGACACATCCACCGATTGTTGATTTTCGATCATTGAGGGAACTGGCCCAATTGGAGTCATTGTAGGCATGGAGGTCTAGAGGAGCAAATGATTGTTGAAAAAGCAGTCCCAAATTTGAACTTCCTTTTAGGTAACACAAAACCTTCTTATATGCAATCTAGTGTGTATTTAGAGGATTTTGTAAAAATTAACTTAATTTGTTTACTTCGAAACTAATATCTGGTCTTGTATTTCACATATACTGAAGTGCTTCTATGGTGCTTCGGTAGAGTTTCGGGTGTTCAAAGGGTGTGCCATCCCGCAGAGATAGTTTTGTTGTTGGAGTGATTGGTGTGGAGCAGGGCTTATATGAAGACATATTGGTTCTGGTAAGTAAATCTTCAATGTAATGTTTCTGTGAAAGATATAATCCATTTCTGCTTCTGCATGCCTCAAAACTAAGAAAATGTTTTATGCTTCCAAGCATTTTAAGTACAAATTGAGACTGTATTTGACTGATAACTGCCTGAATAGCTTGATTTCAATTTCCTGTGATTAGGATGTCATCCACATAGACTAGCAGTATTGTAATAGTTCCATTGTTGTTTGAATAGAATAAGGAAGTATTTGACCTTAAATTATGGAACCCCCACTGAGACAATGCATGTTTCCGTTTATGAAACTAAGCCCTAGGGGCTTGTTTCAACCCATAGAGAGCTTTAGCCAGCTTGCAAACATGATGCATCTGTGTTTTGCTTTCAAGTCCTCTTGGCTGATTTATATAGAGAGTTTCTTGTAGATCCCCATATAGGAAGGAATTATTGATGTCAACTTTTTGGATCTCCCAGTGATAAGAAATAGCAAGTGACAGAATTACTTTTATTATGGAAGCTTTCACAACAGGGCTAAAAGTTTTTGATAAATCAATACCTGTGGTTTCATTAAACCTTGTGGCTACAAATCTAACTTTGTGTTTAGAGACAGTGCCATCAACATTATATTTGGTCCAGAACATCCATTTAGTTCCAAGACTGTGAATGGGAGGTTCATAGGGAACAAGTGTCCAAGTGTGATTTTGATGTAGAGCATTAAATTCATCTTTCATAGCTTGAAACCATGTAGGATTGTTTAAAGCTTCAGAAACTGTTATAGGTTCAGTGTGAGGATTTAATGCAAGAGAGAAGGAATAAAATTCCACTTTTGGATTGAGTTTGCATGGGATAAGTATTTTGTGTGAGTGGGAACAAAGGATTTGGTTCAGTGTTTGGTGTGGTTGAGAAAATGGGGTTTGGTGAGGTATTTTGAATTCTCTGAAGTTCTTCTGCTTGATTTTCCATTTTCTTTTGTCGATGAATTGACTTTACTGTTCTTTCCAACTCTAGGTCAAAATGTCTTTCTTGCCCTCTAGTGGTTTGGGGCATACACCCTTTTTCAGACAAGCTATGCAAGAAAATGAGAATGTAAAAAAGAAAAAGAAACAAATAAGTTACTCTAGGGATAAAAATAAAACCAACAAGTAAATATCAAACTAGCAATAAATACAAAAATTCAAACATTAATCCCCGAAAATGGCGCTAAAAAGTAAGTGCACGGTTGTCGAAGTGAGTAGTAAATCGGTAAGAACTGAGTCGTGTCTACAGGGATTATGAAAAAGTTCAAATCTACACTATCTAACGGTGTTTGGAATCGAGTTGGGTGAAATTTTAGAAATTTAAAAGCAATGTAAAGAATTAATAATAACTCAAATGAATTTATAAGCAATAACCCAATTCAATGCAACCAAAATAACTATGAATATGACAAATCTATGCAATAACTAATTAAGAAAAGAATGCAACAATTGATTAATTAAAAGTATTAACGTTAATGGGGAATGACTTTCTCTTAGGGAATAATATTTTTGCCAACCTTTATATTGAATTAGCTATCATCCACAAATGAACAATCCTAACCTTGTATGTGAATTTTAAGAGCAATTAATCTCCTTCTGCCAAAGGTAAATTAATCTATCCACTCTAGAAATCACTTAGTAATCCCTTACTTAAGTTCTTCCTAGAGTTTCTTAAGTTCCAAACTCAAACTTTCTATTTTCACCTCCTAGGTTTCTTGAGTCTCTCAACTCACAAAAAAATCATATCTGAAATTCCTTTAATCTTCTGCTAAAAACCCCCTTTTTTAAAGGTGAATTTATACCAAGCAAACTTCCAATGATCCAAAGTAAGAACAATTAAACCCAAGGAAAATCAACAAGTGTATGAATTCCAGCAAAATTTAATATTAAAACATCATCAAAACATCAAATCCCTAAGAGAAATTAAGGTTCTATCCACAAATCATCAAGCCAAGCAATCGACAAGCAAAAACCCTGAACAAACTCATGAAGAAACTAAATAACAAAAAAATGCTATGAAGGGAATGGAGCTGTTGCGTCTTTTGCTGGTAGAGGTTACGTTCTTTTCGTCTGGGTTCTGCGTGGGTGAGTGGAGATGTGTGGATGCTGCGTCGATTTGTTCTCCAGGTTGCATGAATGGAAGGCTGGCAGCGTGAGTCTAATGGAGGCTACGTGCATGAATGGAGGCTGCGTTCTGTTTAGAGTGGAGGCAGGCGTGATTTTTGTCTGGAAGCTGGCGTGAGTGGAGGTTGGGTCCTTGGTTCTGCTGGGGTTTGAGTCCTTGTTTGAAGGCTACGTGTTTTGTGGATGGAGGCTAGCTGCGTGCATCAATGGGGAGGGGTCGCATTATTTTTCTGTGAATGAAGGGTTTTTTTTAAAAAAAAGTAGGGACTGTTGCCTGTTTTAAAATGTTGGGCCCTCTTTCCTTTCTTTTTCATGCTACCCTGCATTTGTTTTAAAACCAACGTAAAACCCTCTCTCTTTATATGTTGTGTTTCACATATGCATAGTCTTCAATTTGCTTCATGTGTTATCATTTTGTCCCATCTTCTCCCAGCTGCTTGTCCATACGTAGAAGCATTGACCATTCTTCCAAATTACTATCTTTTTGCTCTATTTTTCCAAAAAACTCCAAACATTCAAAGATAATATAAAAACAACAATTTAGCATAATATCTATCCCAAAATACTGCACAATTCACCTACATTAACGCATCAAATAAAAGCCTATCAGTATCTCTATCAATTGTCCAAGTGTGATTTTGTTGTAGAGCATTAAATTCATCTTTCATAGCTTGAAACCATGTAGGATTGTTTAGAGCTTCAAAAACTGTTGTAGGTTTAGTGTGAAGATTTAATGCAAAAGAGAAGGAATACAATTCCACTTTTGAATCGAGTTTGCATGGGATGAGTATTTTGTGTGAGTGGGAACAAAGGATTTGGTTCAGTATTTGGTGTGGTTGAGAAAATGGGGTTAAGTAAGGTATTTTGATTGTTTAGAGAAGTTGTAGGATATGATAGTGAGTAAGGGTTTTGAGAGTTTACCTGTCTGTTAGAGGATTTAGTTAAGGGAGAATATTCTGCAGCAGGGGGGTGAGTCGAGACAGCCTTTGAGGAGAGTGAACCATTTGGAGTTGAGGTCAGACTAAAGGTAGGAAGATTTTAAGAAGCTATAGGATGATTTGAGTGTGTGGGAAAAAGTTGAGGAAATGGAAATTCTTCCTCATTGAATTCAACATGACGAGAAATCATGATTTTCCCTTGATTAGTTAAGCATTTGTAACCTTGATGCATTGATCTGTACCTAAGAAAGGCACATTTAGTGGTATGAAACTCAAATTTATGATGAGAGTAATATCTTAGATAAAGAAAATAACTACAGCCAAAGGTTTTGAGGTGAAGATAATTTGGGATTTTGTTATACAACTTTTCAAATGGGGAGAGATTGTTTAGTCTAGGAGATGGAAGGTTATTAATAAGATAGGTGGCTGTAGAGAAGGCTTCCAACCAATAAGTGAGTGGCATGTGAGCGTGGGATAAAAGAGTTAGTCCTATTTCAACGATATGTTGGTGTTTCCTTTTGGAAACACCATTTTGTTAGTGAGTGTAGTACAGCGGAAACGTGGTTGTATTATATGTTTTGTGAGGTAGGGTAAGAGAGCTTTGTATTCACCTCTCATGTTAATGTGTAGAACTTTGATTTTTCTGTTTAATTGAATTTCAGCATTAGTTTTGAATTTAATAAAGACTGATAGAGTGTCAGATTTTAGTTTTAGGGGATAAAACCAAGTGAATCTTATGTACACATCAAAAAAGATAAGATAGTATTTATGTCCTTCAATTGAGAGATCAGGAGAGGGTCCCCAAATATCATAGTATATGATTTATAAAGGATTTTGAGCAGTTATGTCATGAGTTTGAAAAGGTAGCTGATGCAATTTTCCTTATTTACAGGCATCATAATGAGATAAATCTTTAAGATTAAAATTAAACTTTATTGAACTAGGAATTTGTTTTAAGATACTGTTGGAAGGGTATTCTAATTTAGCATGCCAAACATTGACATTTTTTTGTGCTATTTTTGCTTCACAATGACTGCCTTTTAAAAAGGAAGCTTTATATTGAGAAAGACTAGATTCAGAAAATGTTTGCATGACTGGCCTGATTTTGTTGGGCTGTTTAATGGCTTTAATGTTGTAGAAGTCATCCCGAAGCACTCCCTTGAGTAGAATATTCCCTGTTGCTTTGTCCTTAAACAAACCACTTTCATTAGTAAACTCAACAGAAATAAATTTTGTTGTCTTTGGTAAGTTTAGAAATGCTGAGGAGATTTTTGGTTATGTTTGGAACATGCAGATTTTGTTTTAATGCAAGAGGTGTGTGTATTATCTAGGAAATGTATATAAGATGAGCCAATATTTACAATAGGAAGAGAGTTACCATTACCAACAGTGAGTTTTTCCTTTCCACTATACTCTGAACTTATTGACAGATTATTAAGGTCTGCTGTGATATGATTTGTAGCTCCACTGTCTATGAACCATTTATTGTTATTGACTGCTTCTGATGATGGATATCCATGATAATTTTAAGCCAAATAAGATTAAGGAAAGTTTTGTGCATTGTTCTGTGTCTGTTGAGTGAATGAGTTCTGTCTCCATGGTTGAGTAAAGTGACCTTGCCAAGAGATATCAATCCTTTTGTGACATTTCAGTGCTTCATATTCGAGTTTGTGGCAAAGTTGACAAAAAATTATGTTTCCATTCCATCTGCCTCCTCTCCCACGATTACCTCTTCCTCTAAATCCACTTCTTCCTTGTTGATTGTTTTGATTGAAAGTTGCAGAGTTAGGAATTGGTGGTGAGATTTCTTCATGATTGATTGTGTTATGCTGTTCTATTCTTGTTTCAAGCAGCATAAGAGAGTATTACACTTCATGCAATGTTGAAGTTTTTATAGAGTGCTTTAGATAAACCACAACAAGATCATATTTATGACCAAGGCCATTTAGGGCACTTAATATCAGTTCATACTTAGTGATTGCATGTCCTACTACTTGAAATGAGTCACCTATGGTTTTAACTTTCTACATATATTCTGACATGATGTGTGAACCCTTTTAAATTGTTGAAAGTTGATGTTTTAGTTAAAGAACTCTAACCATGGATGTTTGAGCATAAAGATTCCCCAAATTTTGCCAAACTTGGTAGGATGAATTGGAGTGATTTACTTGTCATATTACTTCTTCTCCGATAGTTGAAAATAATCAGTATAGTAGTAGTTGATATGTTCTTCTCCATGCTTTGTATTCTGAATTTTTGATGGCTTTGTTTGTTTCTATAGTGATGAACTGAGGAGGAGGTGTTATGTTGATAAAGTTCTCAAGCTCAAGAGCTCTTATGGCTGTAAGGATTTGAACTCTCTAGTTTACAAAGTTCTATTTGTCAAGCTTGATGGGAAGATTGATTAGGCAACATAATAAAAAATGTTGCTTTAAATTTTGATTAAGGCAACACATTAGTTTCAATCTATAGCAACAATGTTAAATAGATATTACAACACTTTTAAGTCTTTATAAGGCAACAAAGTGAAGCTTTTTAGGCAACAATTTGTAACAATAAAAGAAACAATTTGTTCTTTCATTACCAATATTATTTAATATGAAATCAAATTATTGTCATAATGCAGGCAACATCCATCACTAATCCTTGTGAAAATCAGTCCTCTTGCTGTTCATGCAAAGAGTGAAGCACACAAAGGTGCGTTATGAGAATGAATATTTATAACTTCTTGATAGCTTGATCTACTCTTAGCAACAATTTTTACAAATTATTTAGAGTCCATCCTCTGCTAGTTACAACAAGGTACACACTTCATTTAACAAAAATTGAGCACAGATTGGGGAATCTAATTGGAATTATATAATTCAAGCTCTAATAAGCCTGGAATTAATTTAATCTCGTTAGAATTAATTCCAGCTTATTAACCAAATTTCATTCCACTAAAAACAATTGGTTGAACTCTTGAATTACTAAATATTATAAGAATACATGTTTCAAATAAGATATCTAATTGCAAACTTTATTATAAACTGTAACATACAAATCCTAATTTAAAACCTTATTCAGTACATAAAAATCTAAAAAATATGTAATTTATTATAATTTAGAACTTGAATTTAATTAAATTTTTAACCGTTAATTATGATCAGGTGGCCCGTTGCCAGGATTAGTTTTCTAGGATTGTTACATCTTCATCGACTACTCCATAACTTGGAAAGTCGTCCACTCGTCCTTATACAATAAGCTTGGAAAGACGACTTTTTTTTCCGATTTTAACCAACATGGATATGATTTCATTGTAATTCAAGGCGTGGTTGGAAAATAGGAACTCCAAGTTTGTTGTGTCAATTTAAAGCCTATTTTGTTGGATATTAATTAATAAAACGGAACAAAATGAAATGAAACTGAAGAGAACGGTTTATAATATAATGAAATATAATATAGTAAAAAATTATTTGGAATGAATGGAAGGATTCATAATGTAATGTAGTGAAACATTATTTGAAAGATGGATGGAATAGAATGTAATATATAGTAAATGATGATTATACCCCTGATATTAAAATGGTTGTTGCAAAAAATTTAACGCTATGATTTTAAAATAGAAATCATATCTAATTAAAAAGTCCCGTGCAACCGTAACAAATATTATATATATATATATAATTATAAAAATTTTAAGAAAAGTTTTATTATTTTATTATTAATTATATATAATTTATTATCAATTATATATATTATTATTATTAATTATTGAATAATTTTTTTACTATTATATGTTATTTATTTTTAAAAATTATTTATTTTTATTTTTATTTATATAGAAATATATACAAACAATTAAAGAATAATTTTTTATATAATTTCTATTTTCATTAAAAAATTATTAATTTTTTATTTTATTATTAATTATATACAATTTTTATTAATAATATAAAAATATTATTATTAGGATAAGTAGAAATAATATAAAAATATTATTAATTATATAAAAGGGGGTTAGGGTTAGAAGAAATAATTAGTATTAAGAAAAATTATTGAGAGTATATTAAGTAGTATATATTTATTAGTTTATATTTTATCCTAAACTCTCCAAATTAAATGTTTCTTATTTTTACTATTTAGGATATAATAGAACGTAACACGAAACTCTCCACTTTTATATCGTTTCATTTCATTCTATTATAAAACTCTTAACTAAACGATAAAAATATATTACGTTATATTTTATTTCGTTACTAATTCTCCAACCAGACATACACTCGGAAGATATATCCATGTATCGTGAATACGACTGGTACAACCTCAATATTTCAACGAGACAAAATCGTATGCGCACGGGGAATAGCGAAATAGTTGTTCATCACGCTCACGAGACGTACATAGGGTACTAAAGGATATAATTTTTTGTGGGTTTTGTTTTCCGGAAATGCATTTATTATTAAAATATATTTTTTATTATTACAATATTAAAATAAATATTAAATTATTTTAACATAATTTAATATTTAAAATGTAGTATTTCTGTTCTGCACTAAAAATTACGTTGTTTTATAAAGGATCTGAACCCATTAAAATGTATAAAGATCCCTTGATCGTAGCACAGAAGTGACAAATGTAACAAGAACAACCTTAAATGGTAGTGCATGAATCACAAACTCCGGGAATTTGTGGAAACTACAGAGAAGCACGCAGACGTATACAGTCCAGCCTCATTAATGATATGATTCCAAAGTCAATAAGAAGTAGAGGAGTTCTAAAAGTAAAACATTTCACTATCGGCTTACAGTTGTAA
>JANQBM010000005.1:42468703-42486013 GCA_025594535.1 Erythroxylum domingense | reverse complement strand
CCACCCCCGCGTACCTAGCCCAGTGTCGGTGTTTTTCGCTTCTTAATGTGTTAATTTCCATTGTAACCAAAAAAAAAAAAAAAGATTAAAAAAAAGCCTGTTTAAGCAGTACGATGATGAGGTTGTGGTTGAGAGTGGCTCCACACGTCTTCAAATTTACGAGTCGACGGTTGTGATTGGTGGAAACCTACGTGGATTTACATCACTTGCCACCCTCATTCCTGACGAAATAAAATTTAAGTTTCTAGAAATGAAAAATATCATAGCCACCATACCATACGGTTCTTGTGTTATTATCTTTCTTCTTCTTGAAAGACTTGATTTTGATGAGGTTTATCTTTGTGTTCTAGAGCTTTCTGTTTTTCAAAGGCCATGTAAGTGTGTGAAAAGATTTCAGATTTCAAGTGCTGCACTTGTGTGAATCAAGTTTTGGGTTTCTAGCTTCATCAAGAGAGTCGATCAAATTCCAGAGTTCTTGTCCTTATACTCTTACTTTTTCATTCCAAGTTATTGTTCAACATTGTTAGCTACTGAGGACAGTATTATTATATAATTCTGGTAGTAAGACAAGTGGGTTCTTTAACAGTGATTGCTGAACATTTCAACACCCTGATGAGCTTTTTCAGTAATCACCAACTTTGATCCCCACGTGCACAGTTTATCTAAATCCTCCAAATCATCGTATCCCCGCTTGATTTTCTCGATATAAATGATTTTTGATCTTTCTCCACCGTAAAAATCTTCCGGGAAGTTGATAGGATTAGCAGGAGTTTTGCTGTTGTTGTTGTTGTCGTCGATAAGCTGACATTCAATGGAAGATCCGGTGGGCCAACGGGTTTTTGGGCAGAAGAAGATGGCGAAGCAGATGACCGGGAAACGTGACGACACTGCGTTTCATTCGGCGGCAAGAGCGGGGGACTTGGAGGTGGTTGTGGAAATGATAGCTGAGAGTAGAGAAACGGAGCTGAAGCATCTTCTGGCCAAGCAAAACCATTCGGGAGAGACAGCGTTGTATGTGGCTACAGAGTGTGGTCATAACGATTTGGTTAAGGAGATGATCAAGTACTACGATACCACAACGGCCGGTCTGAAAGCCAGAAACGGGTATGACCCGTTTCACCTTGCTGCAAAACAAGGTGAATTAGGTAAGAGTCTTAAAAAGTTTCGAACCGTTCTTGCTCCAAGTTCTTTAGTTCCTTATTTCATAAAATTTCCATGTATTCTGATCTATGATTTATGTTAATCTGATACAGAGATTTTGAAGGTTCTCATGGAGGCTAATCCTGAGCTTTCGATGACTTATGATTCATCGAATTCCACTGCTTTGCACTCCGCCGCGTCTCAGGGGCATGTTGAGGTGGTAAATTTCCTTTTGGAGAGAGTTGGTTGCCTTGCAATGATTCCAAAAAGCAATGGCAAAACTGCCTTGCACTCAGCCGCCAGGAATGGTCATTTGGAAATCCTAAAGGGTCTTTTGAGCAAAGAATCTTCGCTCGCCACAAGGATTGATAAGAAAGGCCAGACAGCTCTTCATATGGCAGTCAAAGGACAGAATCTTGAGCTCGTCCAAGAGCTGATAATGTCTGATTCTGCTCTCATAAACATAGTTGACAACAAAGGGAACACTGCTTTGCATATTGCAAGCCGCAAAGGCAGAGCTGAAGTATTTTTCTTTCTGATTCTCAAGTTTTAGGTCCCAGTAATCATATGATTGTGTATCCCTACAGAAGCTTTTTGTTGTTCTGCAATATTTAGCCATGGAATGATGATGAGTTTCTGTCAGTAGTTTAGTAGTATTTTGGACCATGGAGATCAGAACCTCTTAAATGCTTCTATAATGAGCCCTTATTTAGGATCTTAAACCATGTTTGATTTGAAACTATCATCTTAATCTGTACAATTCTCTTACTCAAATGGAATTTCTGAACTTTTAACGATTGTTCCATGCTGCAGATCGTTAAGAAGCTGCTTTTCCACAAAGGACTAAACAAACTAGCAATCAACAGAGCTGGAGAAACTGCCCTTGACACTGCTCAAAAAAGTGGGCAGACTGAAATTGTAAGCATCTTAGAAGAGAATGGCGTTCAGTCAGCTAGATCCATGAAGCCAAGCACGGCAAATCCTGCCCGAGAGCTGAAGCAAACTGTGAGTGATATTAAGCACGAGGTCCATAACCAGCTAGAGACGACACGATTAACCCGAAAGCGTGTTCACGGTATAGCCAAGCGTCTCAACAAAATGCACACTGAAGGTCTCAACAATGCAATCAACTCCACCACAGTCGTAGCCGTGCTCATTGCGACGGTCGCATTCGCGGCAATCTTCCAAGTTCCAGGCCAGTTTGCTGATAATCCGGAAAAGCTTGCTCCAGGACAATCTGCTGGACAAGCAAACATTGCTCCTAAACCAGAGTTTCTGATCTTTGTTGTATTCGACTCCATCGCTCTCTTCATATCCCTGGCTGTGGTGGTTGTTCAAACTTCTATTGTAGTCGTAGAGAGAAACGCTAAGAAGCAACTAATGTCAGTGATCAACAAGCTACTGTGGTTGGCCTGTGTGTTGATTTCAGTTGCGTTTCTTGCACTGTCATATGATGTTGTGGGGACAAAGGCAAGATGGTTGGCCCATTGGGTAACAGCACTAGGAACGGTGATCATGGTAGCAACAATAGGGACTATGTGTTATTGGGTAGTGATGCAGAGAATTGAATCTTCAAAATTGCGCAACATTCGAAGATCTTCCACGAGCAGGTCGCTTTCAGGATCAATGTCAATGATGGCAGAATCAGAGATTTTTGAGAATGAGTATAAACTCTATGCAATATAAGATCATCACATTTTTTAGGTTTCTAGGCAGGCATACAAATTTTTCCTCCCTGCTCTTGTATATATTCCTGAATCTAGTCATAACCCTTTTGGCTTCCGAGTTGAATATGTTGTAATTCAGACATCTGATCTGAACATCAACATAATGTAGGGCACCATCACTTGTACGAGTTTTTAAGCTTCTGTAACATTTGAGGTTGCAAGAGATAAGCTTCTTATCTGCAAAATCTCATATATACTTGATAATAAGATTTTATAACGCACGCGGTCACCTACACAGTCATGAACAATGATCATGTCCAACTTTTAAGTTTCAAAACTTAACATTGTGAAGATACACGGTCGCAATGACTTGCACGATTAGAGAATACGACTATATATACTTACACAGTTGTGTCTAATTTCACAGGAGTCTGTCTGTTTATCCTCAATCACCATCCTCCTAACTTTCATATGACTGCAGAAATTTATACGGTTAATATGTCCTGTGTCTTTCATTTACATGAGTGTGTGCCTCTCAAACTTGAGCGTGTCCTAGAAAAGAGTTTTTAACTTGTCGATTTCTGCTTCAAATGTGTTTGAACTTTATTCCTTTTTACAGTCAACACTTTCATAGTACAAATTTAAAAGTTTACGTTAAGCTAATATCTAAAAAATAGAGCTGAACTTAAAGCACCTTCCTCGCATGTTATATGTTGATTAAAAGTCTGGTCCAAAAACCCAAGAGAGGTATTACCCAAATGGAGCAAACTTCTTCGGATTCTATTGAAAACCAGTCTGAGGTTGAAAACCAAGCCCACCCCAACATGAGTCAACAAAGCCCTAATAGGTGGTACAAGTGATCGATAAAGCGGTAAGAAACACGTTGCTCGCAAGCGCCCTCACACGCTGACTAACTAAGACGTGATTAATTTATCTGTTCCGAATTTGTTTCACGCTCGCCATTTTGTATATGCATCAGCGCGGTTTGTTTATCACTACTTGCTTTTGCCGTCTGCAGCACTGGCTAGTTGCTCCGCTCAACTTGCATCTGTGTCATCTATCCTCTTTGCCAACAACTCCTCACGCAGATTGAAGAAATGGAAT
The DNA here is from genome assembly GCA_025594535.1 of Erythroxylum domingense. Lineage (NCBI taxonomy): Eukaryota > Viridiplantae > Streptophyta > Magnoliopsida > Malpighiales > Erythroxylaceae > Erythroxylum > Erythroxylum domingense. The sequence goes on along the minus strand of JANQBM010000005.1, from coordinate 42,482,102 downwards.
TCATTTGCTCATTTTATGCTCTTTTCCCATTTTAAAGCTATCACTTAAGTAGAACCTCATCTCATAGTACTACTTTTTTAAGTTTCAGTTTTGGTTATTTTAGTAAGTTTTGATCGGGATTGCTCTAAGAATATACACGACATTGAGATTGAACAATGGATTAGGTAATTTTGCGAATGTTGTGATTTCCTATTGAAAACTTATATTTTAAGAAATTGCCTCCTTTCGGTTCTAATTTGGACTATTTGCAGAATTTGAATGGCTTTGTTTGAGATATCTACAAAATTGAAATTGATCTTAGTTGTTATCTACATGTTAATACTACTGTGAATTTTGTGAATTTTCGATGAAGACTTTTGTTTGTTTCCGTATTTTTTTACTGTAAAGATTGGTTGGATTTTTTTTACTACGAGTTTTTAACTGAGTTTCATGATATTGTGTTGTGGTGATTTATTGAGATTGACTGGGGGTGTTATTCTCGGAAAGTATGGGAAAGAATAAGGAAAAATCGATCTCTTCGGTGTTAGAAAAGAAATCAATTGTTAGAAAAGAAATTAGCAGCACCAACCCATCGCTCAAGCAGATTGATGTTCACTTCAGCATCTGGGAAGAAAATCAGTGGGGAAGGGTCATCTTCTATAGCACCAATTGACATTCCCGACACTGTCTCTGTTCAGGATCCTGACTATGATGTCCATCAAGTAATTTTATTTATGATTGAAGAATCTGGTTCAGATTTCGATGACACCCCTGTAGTGCCTGCTTCGTCTCCTGCGCCTCCTATGACTCCTTCGAGGTGAACAAAGATGCAGGCTCGTAAATCAACTCGACCACCAAAACGTCATCCCTCTGCCCGTTTGACTGCGGATAATGTTGTTTCATTTAAGTTCTATTCATCTGAGGCTGAACACAAATGGGAAACTCTCCACAATGTCGGTTTAGTTCTTGACCGTCAGATCAATCTCGAGGAGTTTTTACAAGAAGGTTTGGACGTTTTATTATCGGAGCGTTGTTTATTGCAAGCTTCTATGCTACCTCATCACTATGACTTAGAATTGGTAAAAAAATTCTATTGTAATTTGAGCTCTGACGTTCTGAATGAATCTGCTCTATGTTTTGGGGTTGTATATGTGCAGAGTCGGGAAATCCGATTTGATGCTGCGAGGCTAAATTTATTCATGGGGTTTGATAATTTGATTGGTGATCTTTTATATGAGGATGATTTGTCTGTATCAAATGATTTGATTACTACAGTATTGACTGGTGGTAAATTGACTGCTTGGCTGTGTAGTTTGGTTTTTCATTCTTCAATGCTTACCCAAAAGTACTTTGTACTTTTTAAGTTAGTGGTGAAGAATTGGATGCCAAGTACACATGTAGTTTCTATCTACTTGGCACAGGCTAAGTTACTTTATGCTATCGGGACTAGAATGAGGTTTAACCTTGGAAAGCTCATCATTGAAGCAATGTTAGCGATTGAAAGTAAGCTGCACTCTCTACTCTACTTTCCATGTTTCATAACACAATTTTTATATGCAAATCAAGTGCCAAGGGTAGAGTCGAGTATTCTTGAGTTGACAGCTTTAATGAATATAAATCGTCAGATTTTCCATCAATCCCGGGTGGTGGACTTGCCATATGTCACCCCTGTTCCTTCGGATACTTCAGGGTTGACAGTTAATCCTCATGTGACTTTGTTTACAGAAATTGAGAGGATTGAAGGCATCCTTCAGGTAGCCACTAAGTCTCTCCGAAATTTGAAGCAATTCATTCTCTGTTTTCCTGGCAGCTCCTAAAAATGGGCTTTTGGCACATATTGTCTCAAAGGGGGAGAGATATTCTGATTTGTATTATTTTCGTGCTACTACATGTGTTGACTGAATTTTTATTGTATTAATTGCCGCTTTGTTGGTGTTGACTGTTGATATTCCTACATCAGTGAATATGGAATTAAGGGGGAGTTCTTGAATTGAATTCAATTTCTATATGCCAAATTATGTGACTTAGGGGTAGGTTTGGACTTGTGACAAATATGTCAAAAAGGGAGAGATTGTTAGACATATGTTAAATATATCTATTTTATTTTTTATTTTGGCATATTTTTAAATTGGCATCTTTTTATCAAGCTTGAATTCAAATACCAGTTAAATAATTTTGTAGATAGAATAGAATTTTATCTTGTATTGGAGTTGATTTGGTGAAGGATTGTTTAAGGGTATTGTGGTATTTTTATCTGCTAAAAACGAAGGGTTTTTGCCACACAATATACGTTGTTGCTATTTTAAGGAGATAAAAAAGATATATACATCTGATTTGCGGCAGTGGTGTGGTGGTCTTTTGGGTGAATAACTTACATAAAACTAGCAGTATATTTGGTGAGCATGTGCATACGTGTGTGGGTGATAGAGTAAGCGCAGTGGGTGTGTTGTTCTTTAACTGGTTATACACGTTTATGACTTGAGTAATATATAAGATCTATGGCAGAAATATATGTGAGTGTTGCGTGTGTGTAGTGAGTGGAGGTTGCGTGTTCCTCAACTGACAATATACATGAGTGTTGCTTGAAAATTTCACGGGAGTCACGGTTTGTGTTTTATGAGTAGAGTTTGCGTGTTTTTCAGCTGATAGCATTCAAGGGTATTGCTTGAAAATTTTGTGGGAGTCTCGGCAGAAGGTTTGATCAAGCTGAAAATTTATTCTTATGGAGTGGCTAATGTCTATGAACAACTATCATATCTTTCTTGAAGGACCTACGGTCATTGGGAAGTTGTTCTTTGTCACTTTCTCAAGTGTTTTTATTTATGCTAAATTTTGTCTAATCACTTGAGTTATTTATTTAGTTTTCTTCAGTCATAATATTGTTGAGTAAAATCCTCTGTTGAGGTTAACATGAGTCGGTCGTGTTGTCGGGAGTGAAAATCTTTCACGGATAGTGAGATCGAGAGATAGTGTCAAGGGTGAGTGGTGTAGGCTCAGTATAGTCTTGAGTAAACCTAATGTATTTCAGTAAAAGATTAATTTGGGTGAGGGCCCCGTAAACGTAGGCAAGAAGTGTCGAACTGCGTTAACAAATTTCTGATGTCATATGATATTTTTGCTTGATTAATTAAATTTGTTTTTATTTGATCCAGAGACAATCAAGTAAAATTGGTTAGTTTGTGAAATAATTCACATATACGGTTTTTCAGTATAAATATCTGTAAAACACGCTTCAAAAGTAAGATGACAGATTCATTTTCCATAATCATCTTCTGTTATGTATCAGAGCATTATTTCTTCCTCTCCTTTTCTCAGTAAAACAAACATAGAATTTTCTTTTAAATTATTTTGTTACGTGATGGCAAATCACATTCCTAAACTAGAAGAGTTACCGTCGACTCCTTATTACTTTCATCCTAATGAAAATCCATCACTTGTACTGGTGTCGCCGGTATTGTTAGGATCTAACTATCATTCTTGGTCGAGAGCCATGAAAATGACACTTTTGTCTAAAAATAAACTGAAGTTTATAAGTGGAAGCTTGGAGATGCCTAGCAAGGAAGAGGAACTATATCAAGCTTGGGAGGGTTGCAATACTATGGTCCTCTCTTGGATCTTGCAGGCCTTATCACCTTCTGAAGAAATCGCAAAACTAAAGATTTCAATTTGTAGACAGATCTGATATAAAAGAACGGGTTACTTTATTCATTAACCAAGATGGTATATATATACCACCACTGTACATAATAATAAAAAGGTGATTGCCACTATATAAAACACAAACCAACAAAACAGAAATAAAACATATACAACATAAGTTACAAGCTATACAACATCCTATACAGTAGTCTATACAATATAAAATAAATGCAGAGAAAAGATATATTTCTACAGGCCCCCTCAAGGTGGTGCTTGGTGCCAATCACACAAGCCCAACTTGGACATCAAAAAAGAAAAAACCGTAGCTGGCAAAACCTTAGTAAACATATCTACCAATTGAAACTTGGAGGGAATGTGCTGAGGAAGAACAAAGCCTACTTGTATTTATCCCGAACTAGATGACAACCAATTTGTAAATGCTTGGTTTAATCATGAAAAATAGGATTAGTAGTAATATGGACAACAACCAAATTGTCACATCACATAGGAATAGGAAATGAAATGGATAGTCTAAAATCAGCCAACAAATAGGAAATCCATTTTAACTCACAGACCTTAGTAGAGAGGCTGTGATATTCAACCTCTGCAGAAGATTGAGAAACAGTAGACTGTTTCTTAGTCTTCTAAGAAATCATGGCATCACCTAAAAATACACAGAAATATGTTAAGGATCTCCTACTAAAAAGACATGCAGCCCAATCTGCATCATAAAATCCTTGTAGTGAACAGGAATTGTTGTAAGGAAAAAATAAACCTGTAGATGGAGACTGTTTCATATACTTAAGCATATGAAGGGCAGCTGTCCAATGCTGTTCAGTAGGGGCCTGGACAAACTAACTTAACTGTTGAGTCGTATGAGTGATATTTGGCCAGGTGAATCCAAGATAAAGGAGACGCCCAACCAGCCTTCGATACCTGTATAAACGCACCAAGAAAGGAGAGCTAGCATCATCAAAAGGACAATGAGGATATAAAGGAGTGGCTGCCCTTTTGAGCCTGTCAAACTTGTATCTTTGAGGATATCCATCACATATTTTCTCCGATTCACATATAAGTCTTTATCAGATCTAGTAAGTTCCAATCTAAGAAAATATTTTGCAGACCCCATGTCTTTAATAGTAAACTGGTCATGTAAAATATGCTCTATTTGTTGAACACAAGTCTCTGTTAGACCCATGATTAGCATATCATCAATATACAATGATAGCAATATAATCAGCCCCTTCTGATTTAATAAAAAGATACGATTCATAAACAGATTGCACAAAATTTGCTTGCAAAGAGAAATAGTAAGCTCATGATTCCATTGGCATGAAGCTTGCTTAAGACCATACAAAGACCTCCTCAAACGACACACTTGATTGGGCCCAACCTTGGTATAGCCTTGAGGAGGTAACATGTACAACTCCTCATCAATATAACCATGTAAAAAGGAATTATTTATGACTAATTGATGTAAAGGCCACCTTTTTGCATCAACAATATCTATAAAATGTCTCACAGTAACCATCTTGGTAACTGGAGAAAAACAATCAATGTAATCAACCCCTTCAATTTGATTATAGCCTTGAGCTACTAACCTAGCCTTATATCTATCAATAATCCCATCAGGTTTAAGTTTAACCTTATACACCCATTTAGAACCTATAGCCTTTTCACCCTTTGGTAAAGAAGTAAGATCCCAAGTATGATTGCTATCAAGAGCTGCCAACTTAACCTCCATAGCAGCCAACCAATTCGGATTAGTTTGAGCTTGCTCAAAAGAATTAGGTTCCTTAAGATTAGACACATTTGCTAAAAAGGACTGATAAGATGAGGTAAGATGTGAGGAGATTAGAAAGGGATATGTGGGAGGTGTATGAGAAGAGGAATAAGGTCTATTAGGAGAAGTATAATGAGCAATATTAGTAACAGATGCATATGAAACAAAATCATTCAACCAATTTAGTCATTAGGTCACACAAGTACTCCTCTGAATAGGAGCTGGGCTCTGTGTAATATCAGTGGAACAAGGTGTATTAGATGAAGGTGGAACTGCTGAATTTGATGGACCAACAGTAAGAATTTTAGGAGGTGATGATTCTTGAAATGCAACAGGTGTTAAGACATTCGGATTAGGCAAAGGAACTAATTCTGAATCTGAAGAAATATACTGAAATGGGATATGTTCTCATAGAAAACAACATCCCTGTAAATGAAAATATGATGATGTTGCATATCATAAAGTTTGTAAGCCTTTTGGCTTGAAGAATAACCAAGGAAAACATATTTGAAAGACCTATGAGCAAATTTATCTTTATGAGGAGATGTGTTGGAGGCATAACAAAAGTAACCAAAACTTCTCAAAAAATTTTAATCAGGTTCTTTGTGGAATATAGCATAATAAGGAGACTTTCAGTTAAGAACAGGAGTTGGAAGTCTATTGATGATATATGTGACTGTTAAAATTGAATCTCCCCAAAACTGCTTTGACAAATGGGACTGAAACATAAAGGCTCTAGCGGTTTGTAACAAATGTCGATGTTTTCGTTCAACAACTCCATTTTATTGTGGAGTGTAAGGAGAGGTTTTCTGGTGTATAAAGCCATAGTTGACAAGAATTTCTTGACAACTATAACTCAGGAATTCTGTTCCATTGTCTGTTCTGATGATTTTGATTGTAGCATGAAACTGATTTTTAATAAGTTCAAGGAATATATCTAAAAAGGAAGATGTTTGAATTTTGTATTTGAGTAAATAGGCCGAGGTTGTTCTAGAAAAGTCATCTACTATGGTAAAAATGTAGTGAGCTCTACTGATTGACCCCTACTTATAAGGATCCCAAAGATCCATACGCAACAGTTTAAAACATGTAAATGTACTAATACTGCTCTTAAGAAAAGGAAGTCTAGTTTGTTTAGAAAGATGGCACACATCACAAGGTTTTTCAGTAAATTTCAGTTCATTAAAAGAACATTGCAACTATTGCATTACAGTAACAGATGGATGACCGAATCTTTGGTGCCAAAAACCATTAAGAATAGCACTATGACAGTGTACTGGCTTATTTGAATGATTATCTAAAAGTGTGGTGTAAGACAAAATAGTGTTTTTTTTAAATAAATATTTGTCAAGAACATATAATCCTGCATTTAGCTTTCCGACTGTTAAGACCTCATCAGTCACAATGTCCTGTAGAACACAAAAGGTTGCATAAAAGGTAAATTTGGTAAGAGATTTACAAGTTAGTTTATTAACAGAAAGTAGGTTATATTTGAACGAAGGTACATGTAAAGAGGATGACAGACTAAGATTATCACAAAGGATAATATCCCCTGTGAAATCTACTGTCTTAACTGTGTCATTCGATTGGTGGACAAGAGTGAATTTAGCAACTGGTCTAGGTCTATCAAACAAACTTAGATCAGGGCACATATGTTTTGAAGCACTTATGTCTATTATCCAGGAACCACATTCAATTGAACTAGCTGAACTAAAAGAATGGTTGAGAATGCTACCTGCAAAGTCATTATAGTGTACGAAATTGATGACATCTCCTTCCTTGTCTGTCATTTGGATATGTTTGCTTTTGTTTTTAAAAAAACTCTCAATACCTTGCTGAATCATTACAGCCATGTCTTACTTCTAGATTGGTTCTTTTGTATCCCTCTCTACTGAATAATCCAAAGGTGAGTCAATCATATTCATAAACTCCTTATTTGTATTTCCTCTTTTCTTATCTTTAAAACTTTTATACCAACCTAGATACCTATGGATCTTGAAGCAGATATCTATTGTATGTCGTTTTGTCTTGCAAAAATCATAGAACATATCTTCCTTGTTCAACTGTTTCTTAGAAACACCTCTGCCAGCCCCATTTGCATTATTGTTACCAGAATTACGCACCATCATAGCATTAGTTGTATTCTCAGTAAAGGTAACATTAACCTCCTGTTGTTTTTCAACCCTAACCACTATTGCATAAGCCCTATCTACATGAGATAAAGGTTCCATCACAAATATCTGAATCCAAGTAGCATCATACTCTTCATTCAATCACATAAGAAATTGTACTAATCGATCCTTATCCCCAAAATCAACTAACTGCTTTAGGTATCTGCATGAACACTTTCTTAGGGCTCCACATAAACATTGTGAGATGGGAGCTAAACAGTTCGGTTCATCCCACACACATTTGAGTTTAGTGAAATACCTAGAAATAAACAATTCTTCTTGACAAATCGAACTGATTTCTTTCTTGATCTGATACAACAATGGGTCATTACACTCTCCGTATTGCCGCTTTAGCACTCGTGCACAAAAAAGACTCCACAATGTCTGTGAAGATGGCGTTAGGAATCCACGATGTAACCATAAAGTCTACCTGACACCACCAATCATAGTCTGGTGAGCTTTTTACAAGTCTTTTACACTTGTTGTTGATGAAATCAAGCTTCAACTTTGCACCTAAAGCAATTCGCATCGCACGGCTCCAAGATAAGTAGTTGTTGCCGCTTAACGGAGTCATGACGAGAATCATCCCAGGATGATCTGAGTTCTGCAAAAACATCGGATTCTCGTTATTATTTACACTTCCAAACGACGATCTTGATCCACTTATGTCGTCTACCATGATTCAGCTGCGGAGAAACGAGGATCGACCTAGTGCCTTGATACCATGAAGAAATCGCAAAACTAGGGATTTCAATTTGCAGACAAATCTGATATAAAAAATGGGTTACTTTATTCATGAACCAAGATGATATATATATACCACCACTGTACATAGTAATAAAACGATGACTTCCACCATTTTAAACACAACCCAACTAAACAGAAATAAAACCTATATAGTAGAAGTTACAAGCTATACAACATCCTATACAGTAGTCTATACAATATAGGATAAATACATATTAAGATACATTTCTACACCTTCAATCAGAAGTAGTGTGATTTGGCTAGATCTGGTAGTTGATGTGTGGAATGATTTAAAGGATTGATTCTCCGAGATTCATTTAGAATCGTCGAACTATAAGAAGGGATATATTCACTGAAGCAAAGAAGATTGTCAGTAACTGACTACTACACTCAATTGAATATATTATGGGATAAGCTAACCAATATCACGACGATTCCTTCATGTACCACCGATCCAAGGTGCAATTGTGAAACTTTACCAACTGTGAGAAATTTTCAATAAAATGATTATGTGATACGTTTTCTCATAGGCTTAAATGAAAGCTTTTCAAACGTAAAATCTCAGATTATGTTTTTAAATCTGCTCCCAAACATCAACAAAATATTTGTCATGGTTACGCAAAATGAAAGGCATAATGCAATCATAAATTCACCAAATCTTATAGAACTGTCAGCATTTTACAATAGAGTTTATGAGGGAGATGTGAGGAAGAACAATACTACTGGTGAAAACAGATTCACTTCTAAGTGCTCGTATTGTGGTCTTCTTGGCCATACTATTGAGAATTGCTATAAGAAACATAGTTACCGACCACGATTTAAACCAAAATCTAAGAATAATGGAAGGTTTGTGAACTGTGCAAATGCCAGTGCTGAAAAGGGAGTGCAATCTAAGAATCATACACAGCCTAATCTAAGTCATGTTAGTACCGTCAACCAAAATGTGCCACCCCAATTCACACCTAAACAATATACAAAGATAATCCAACTGATTCACAAATCACCTGCCAGTACAAGCCAAGCAAATCCACCTGCCATTACACCAATCCAACCAAAGGTTAACGTAATTCAACATGGCTTAGTGCCTTATTTTGGCCTTACCAACAATGCAGCAGTTGGCGATGTAGGTATATTCCTTTCATTCAACATGTGTGTGACCTCTTTACATACACAAGCTTGGATATTAGACATAGGGGCCACATACCACGTAATATGTTCACTGGAATTATTCACAAATTACAAGCCAATTCATGATGTAAATATGACTTTGCTAAATGGAAGTAAGGTGAAAGTGACACATACAAGAGTTATAGAGTTAGCAGCAAGCATTTGGTTGCATGATGTACTTTTTACACCCATGTTCACATCTAAACTCATCTTCGTTTAGAAGATAGCTTCTGAAACAACTTTATCTTTACCTTTTATCACGATATGTGTGTGATACAGGATTTGCAGAAGCGGAAGACGATTGGATCAACTAAATTGCTTAATGGCCTATACCTATTATTCTCTTCTGATCTTAAACCTTCATTGTTTACTCAGTTGACTTCGTATTGTAGTTCAATTGCTATTAATGAAATCTCCCAAGCCGATGTATGGCATTATATACTAAGTCACTTGTCAAACTCAAGATTGAAGCTATTACAGTCTCTTGATGCTAGTATTGTATTACCTACCATCATAAACTGTGATATTTGTTACCTTGCAAAGCAGAGAATGTTACCATTCCCTGTAAGTCACTCTAAGGCAAATAAAGTCTTTGACTTGTTACATGTTGCTATACGGGGTCCAACTAAAACACATTCCATGTATGGACATCAATTTTTTTAACAATTATCGATGATCATAGTCATTATGCTTTGGTTTTCTTGTTGAAAGCCAGATCTTTGATTCAATAATTTTGTTCATTTGCCGAAACCCAGTTTGATACCCAAGTCAAGTGCATTAGATAAGATAATGCGCTAGAATTCATCATGCCTGAATTTTATGTTTCCAAAGGTATCATACATCAAACTTCATGCATCTATACCCCACAACAGAACATTATAGCAAAACAAAAATACCAACGTATTATTAATGTGGCAAGAGCACTCAAATTCTAAGCTCGTTTGACTCTTTCTTTTTTGGTTGATTGCATACTCATACTGTGTATCTTATTAATAGCACACCATCTCCCATCCTATACAACAAAACACCCTTTGAGATGCTATACAATGTAGCCCCATCTTTTTCTTCATTAAAGGTATTTGGATGTCTATGCTATGCAATTACAGTAGCTGAAACTATAACAAAATTTGATCTAAAAGCATCAAAGTGCATATTCATTGGCTACCCCACTTCTACCAAAGGGCATAGGATCATTGATCTTACTACCAAAAAGGTACATGTGTATAGGGATGTTATCTTTTATGAAAACATTTTTCCTTATAATGATACTGCCGGTTTTACAGATGACTTGGTCTTTCCTGCCGCCTTAGAGTCCATCCCAGCTGATCCAATCATCGATGGTTCTGCATATCCTTAGTCTATGCATACATCACCACCACCTCAACCCATTCATACACCTAGTTCTGATCAAACATCTATTTTGGTATCACCTTCAACCACAAGACCCACCCACAAATCCACTAGAAACATAGACCACCTTCCCATTTACGTGATTATTACTATCCACATCTACTTCACCAAGCAATACAACTTCTTCATCTCCTCGCAACCTAGCAAAGTCTACACCCTTGACAAATTAACCACCAAACACAAAGCCTTCACCACTTAAATACAACACATTGTTAAGCTCAAAACCTACGTTGAAGCTGTTAAACATGCTTGCTGGAGGGAAGCAATGCAAAAGGAGATTAAGGCCCTACAGGATAATCACACATGGGAGCAAGTTGACCTTCCACCATATAAAATCCAATAGGATGTAAGTGGGTTTATAAGGTAAAGTACTATGCTAATGGATCAGTCAAGCGTTGTAAGGCTCAGTTAGTAGCCAAGGGATTAATGTAAAAAAATGGACTCGATTATCTGGAGACATTTTCTCCAGTAGCAAAGATGGCAACTATCAGAATAGTGTTGGCCATTATTACGACCAAATCTTGGTATATCCACCAAGTTGACATTAACAATGCTTATCTGCATGGTGATATTGACACTGAATTCTACATGACAGTACCCCTTGGTTTTATCCCTCAACGTAAAGGTCAAGTTTGCAAGCTTATTAAATGCCTACATGGACTTAAAACAGGTAGGTCAACAGTGGAACACCAAATTCACATCAACATTGCTATCTTATGGATTCAGGCAAGTAACGACTGATCCTTCTTTATTCATAATGCAACACAACAATTCTTTTGTAGCATTGTTGGTCTATGTCGATGATGTTATATTAGCAGGAAATGGCATGAATCTTATTAAGCAAATTAAGGCATATTTAGGTGTTCAATTTACAATAAAAGACCTTGGTGAGCTGAAATTTTTACTCGGGATGGAGATTGCACGTTCTAGTAGAGGCCTCAATCTCTCTCAATGGAAGTTTACTCTTGACCTTCTTACCGAAATAGGTTTCCTTACTTCGAAACTAGCAGCCACACCACTCGCTACCTCAACTCGGTTGTCTAAACATGATGACCAACGTCTTCCCGACAACAAGACGTATCAAGCATTGGTGGAAAAACTACTTTATCTCTGCCTCACATGTCCAGATATTTCTTTAGCTATACAGCAGTTATCTCAATTCCTCGATTGCCTAACTACTGTTCATATGCAGGCAGCTCATCGGGTCTTAAGATATATAAAAGAATATCCTGGCCAGGGCCTCTTTTATGCCTGTTCTGGCACCTAGTGTCAGTTTTTGCAAATTCTAATTGGGCTACGTGCCCTGATTCTCGCAAGTTAGTTTCTGGTTACTACGTTTTCTAAGGTGATGCACTTATATCCTGGCGGACTAAGAAGCAAACGATAGTCTCTCGCTCATTATTTGAGGTAAAATATCAAGCGTTGGTTACTGCTTGTTATGAGCTTCAATGGGTCATACATTTGTTACAAGATCTTCACATACCTCATCCTTTCCCTGCCTTGCTTTTTTGTGATAACCAATCTGTTATGCATATTGCTCATAACCCAGTTTTTCACAAACGAATAAAGCATATAAAATTTGATTGCCATTTTGTCCGTGAAAACCTTCAGGCTGGACTTGTCCACTTCCTTGCTCTTCTACTCATCAACTCACATATTGCTTCACCAAAGTTTTGTCTAAAAAAGTCTTTTATTCTACTCTTCCGAAGCGGGGCATACAAGATTTCTATGCTCTAGCTTGAGAGGTGTAATACATGATTAATTTATCTGTTCTGAATTTGTTTTACGTATGCCATTTTGTATATGCATCAGCGCACTCTTTTCGTTGTTAGTTTTACCAGCTGTACAGTAGCTATGTTGTATAAATATCTGTAAAATATACTTCAAAAGTAAGGTGAAAGATTCATTTTCCATAACCATCTTCTGTCATGTCCGTCATACGACGCGCTGGACACACCAACAAGGACAATACCTGAAATGTGTACCAATAAATTTTGGAAATGTGTCCCAAAAGTTTTATGTCAGGTTTACCTAAGTTTGCTACATGTATAGTCACACATTTTTCTATAACAAAGTGCCACCAATCAGCAATAGACACGTTTCAATTCTAGATCTCCATGTGTCACCTATAATTTTTATAGTGCCATGTAATCCTACATTTAATATGTTAGAAAATCATGTGTTCTCCTGACATAACTCACTTTGATCTGCTTTCAAACCGAACCCAATAATGCCACATGCTTTGCTTCAATCTTCTTCGGTATGCACAAGTAGCTTTTAGAGATGCTCTAAAATCTGAGTAGTTAAATAGCTACTAATTATTGGGATATTTTCTAATTTCATTACTAAAAGGAGACATCCTTATTTGCTTAGTTCTGGTTCTCTTAATCAATTCTGCATTGACCAGTCGTTTTTTAACTATGGATCCAGATCAATTTTCTTTGCTGGTCATAGCCTGTAACATGTTCTGTCTACGACAATGAACATATGTTTCTGAGACGTT
>JANQBM010000005.1:42441349-42452348 GCA_025594535.1 Erythroxylum domingense | reverse complement strand
TGAATCTAATCCTTCCTCCTCCCTTTGTTGTGTTTTGCTGTTTTGACTCGTAATAGGATTAAATTATGTTAAGGTTATCTTGATTAAATAAAATTTAAGAAAAAATTCGGGTTAATTATTAACTCATAATTAATAGTTTTGAGGAGAGGTTTGAGACAACAAATCAATAAAATATGTTTAATTAGAGTGTAGGCCAAGATTGAACAAAAAAATCGAATCGCTACCAAATTCTCCAATTTTACCATTTTTGTATCTTTTCTTTAATTTATTTTTATTAGTTAGTTTCATTTTATTTTCTTATTCCAAAATTCAAACCTCCCCTCCACCATTTTTCCTAAACATCAATTAATTTCATTTTATAGGCTAACCGAATACTCTCTGTGAGATCGACCTAGACTCACCACTATTACAATAATAATCTAGTTATTTTATTTTGACTAGCGTTACGACGTGCCGATCAATTCTCTTCCATGTTGCTAGGTTATTCTAGAACTTAATTAACTTCTTCATTGTTATGTAATTTTGTAGACTTTCATAGCAGGTTTGGCCTTAAGCGATTCATTCCTGATTCTCATAAAAAATAAAATAAGGTAAAATATAATTCACTCTTAATTCTCATAAAAAACAATAAAAAGGACTTATATTTTACCTCTTTTTATTCTTTATAAGACCTACTCTTGATCCTCGTAAAAAATAAAAAGAGATAAAATAGAGAACTTTTCAGAGCATATAAAATGTTTATAACGACCTGATTCATAGCATTTTAAATTTATAATAGAGCATCATATTCGGCTATTCTGTGTAGAGTTCCTTTTTATTTATTTATTCTGTGTAGTGTTCTTGACTTGTTTATCTGCAGGTGATATTCCAATTGATGTCACAGTGAAATCTTTTACCGTTGCCTGATTTCACTTAACCATTCACTATAGAAGATGTGATGCAAGTGGGACGAGCATAGAAGCTGTTCTTCAACAGAATAAGTACCTCATTGCATTCTTGAGCAAGACTTTAGAAATAAAGCACTTGAGATTCTCCACATATGAAAACGAGTTCTTACTTCTTAGCGATAATCGTATCTCACAACTTAAAAGGTATGTCTCTGAACAGGAACCTGCATGTGGAGCGCTACCAACGCAAAGCTCCCACAGCAAAAATCCTGCCGTGAAGGACGTTTCAACTTCATAATAAGCCTGTCACGTAGGTGCTCATCTATCGGTCGAATGACTCCCCTGATTAGGGCTCAAGTTTGAGCCTCTCTTAAGCCCGATCGAACCTCAAATATGAGAGATAGGATTTTTTATTTAATTTTATGATGTTTTATTTTGTTCTATAAATTTCAGTCATTTATTTATGTCAGTTCCGTATTTATTTATGTGGGACTCATATGAGACCCACATAAATAAATGACTGAGATTCATAAGACAGCATAAAATTAGACATAAAATCTTGACTCCAAATTTGAACCCTAATCCTTAATTTTTATATATGGTATAAAAAGTTGTATTTTTATTGAAAAGCATTTATAAAATTTTTTTACATTATTTAAAAAATAAATAATAGTTATTAAATAATTCTTTCAAATTAGTATTTATTTTAACTTTCTTTATTTATTGTATATTGTAGAGAAGTCTGAGATAATAACTATAATTTAATTTAATTTATATGACACAAGAGTCATGTATCTAATCTAATAGCATATCAATTTTTTATAATATTTATTTGAAAATTTTAATTTCATAATGTTTATTGAAGGTTGTAATTTGTGGGGCATTTTTAAAAATTAAAAATTTATTTAATTTAATTGTTAATAAATTTTGCATAGTTATATTTAATAAAAACCCTTAATTTATCGTAAAAATGTTAAGAAATTAAATAAAGAGATAAAATTAGATAATTTGAATTTGTTTAATATAAGAAAATTGATTTAAAATCAATTACAATTACATCATTTGACTATTTTATTAATAAATAAAAGTGCGTATTTAAGATGTTTAATATTTTTAATTTTAAAAATAAAGAATAAAAATGTTCATTTTCTTTTATTTTTATTTTTATTTTTTTAACTCAATCAGTCAAACTCCAATGAATTCAAATTATCAAGTTAATTATCTAAATAGTCTATAATCCAGAAAGCGCGTTGACCAGAAACACTTCCTTCACACGTCAAATTTCGTTCTAACGACGCCGTTTCACTAGCATAACAAAGGAGGAACAACTGGTCTTCGTCTCTTTTCTTAATCGTCTCTCCTCTTCTTCAGATCTCCCTCGCACCTCCACAACCACCACCCCACCACCGTTGTCACCAATAAATCAAAATGGCGAAACTAACCTCCCCTCTCCTTCCTCTTCTCCTGATAATTTCCCTTTTTACCCTCACGACTGCGGAAATCAGAACCCTCTCCATCGTCAACGACAATCGCGCTATGATCCTCTTCGAGAAGTTCGGTTTCACCCACACCGGCCACGTCAACATCTCCGTCTCCTCCGTCTCTGTCTCCTCCACCATCAACGCCCCCAACCCCAGCCCCTCCCGCCTCGGCTTCTTCCTCCTCTCCGAAGAATCCCTGATCCAGCTCATCCTCGAGGTCCAGCAAAACCAAGAGTTTTGCGTCCTCGATTCGCACTTCATACAACGTCTCTTCACCTTCCGTGAACTCTCTCCCCCTCCCCACTCCTCCTTCAGCCGGTCCTTCCCTGTAACCGCCCCCAATGAATACTCCCTCTTCTTCGCCAATTGCGCTCCCGAGACTCGCGTTTCGATGCAAGTCCGTACGGAGGTCTACAACGTAGAGCCAGACGGTTCTAAAGACTTCCTGTCCGCAGGACGAACCGTGCTTCCTTCGCTTTATAGCTTCTGTTCCATTTTGTACTTAGGGTTTCTTGGATTCTGGGTTTACGTGTGTTATATGAATCGGAGATCTGCGCATCGGATCCATTTGTTGATGGGCGGGTTGCTGTTGATGAAAGCTTTGAACTTGATCTGTGCGGCTGAGGATAAACATTATGTTAAGGTTACCGGGACGCCCCATGGGTGGGATGTGTTATTTTATATATTCCAGTTTATTAGGGTTGTGTTGCTCTTTACTGTGATTGTGTTGATTGGTACTGGGTGGTCGTTCTTGAAGCCATTTTTGCAAGAGAGGGAAAAGAAAGTTTTGATGATTGTGGTTCCTCTTCAGGTTCTGGCAAATGTGGCCTCTGTTGTGATTGGTGAGACTGGACCGTTTATTAGGGATTGGGTTACCTGGAATCAAGTGTTTTTGTTGGTTGACATCATCTGTTGTTGTGCCATTATCTTTCCTATTGTATGGTCAATCAGGTCCTTGCGCGAGACTTCTAAAACTGATGGGAAGGCTGCAAGGAACTTGGCCAAGTTGCAGCTTTTTAGGCAGTTTTATATTGTTGTGATTGGGTATTTGTATTTTACAAGGATTGTTGTGTTTGCTCTTAAGACAATTTCGTATTATAAGTACCAGTGGGTGAGTAATGCCGCCGAGGAATTGGCGAGTTTGGTGTTTTATGCAATCATGTTTTATATGTTTAGGCCTGTTGAAAAGAATGAATACTTTGCTATTGATGATGAGGAAGAGGAGGCTGCTGCTGAAGCTCTCAAGGATGAAGAATTCGAACTTTGAGCTTGATGATGTGCAAATGTGATTACTTTGTCCGCAACTTGTGGGTGCACTAATCAAATTGCTGGTTGTCTGGTCCAGGTCTCTGGTACTTTGCAGTTTCTGTACACCTTTTACGTTTAGCCTTTTAATTTTGTGATTGTTTTATAACGGATCTTGAAATTTATGTCAGTTAGTGGTAACGCACTTTATTTGTGGGGTTTTGATTTGGGAAAGTGATGATATTTCTCTGATATGTAGGATGAAAATCATGTATGATTTTTATTAACCATCACGTTTCGTATATGACAAACTTTTGTATTTTCTTATGCTTAATATGATAATCCTCTTAAATTCAATGTCCTTTACTGCATTTGTTCAAATGAAACATAAGACATGGTTGTTTATAATTTTGAAAAAAGCTTATTAAATTGATGCTTTGATGGATATGAGACAGAGAATAATGAAGGTCGATGTGAAAATCAAACTTGGAGCTAAATTGAAAACTGGATTTTATGTGTGAGTTTATGATGTCTGTTGTAACCCGTGTATGTATGCTAGAAATGCTTTTGGCTGCAAGTAGAGGAGAATTGTCCCAGGGCTTGGGCCCTGGCTTGAGTTAGAAAAAGGTCTTTTTCTCCTGGAATTAAGACAATATGAAGGATTCGAATTATGAATGAGGATGTGTCTGTGTAACTGTGTTCTTCTTTATAGAATTGGAAGAACCTGGTGTCTAGTCAACATTTTTAAGGACTTGCTAAGTTAATAATTTGTTTTTGTTAGTTAGCATCATTAGTAGGCCTTCATCGATGGTGTTGCTTCTCTAGGACTTTTGAAACCTTGAAGTAATGTGTTCTATTGGAGAGGCAAGTTCTTAATTTACACCAATCTTCTTTCGGTTAGATAGTTCCAGACTTTGAGAGCTGTTATACCTCCATAGACGTCCAATGTTTGAGGCTTGATTTATGAATACTCTTCCAATACGTGTTGATCTACGCCCTTTCATCTGTCTCTTTAGTTTTCCAGTTGATTTGCTTTGTGAAATTTTCCAACCCGCCACACTGAATGTTATTTGAGTAACCATTTCATACATTTTCTGGTAATGTCTTGAAATCTTGTAGAATGTTATTTGAGGAATCTTGGAACCTTGTTGATTTCTGGCCTTCATTCCTTTTCTCAACATACTTTTTAGCCTTTTTTTCTATTTGACCGTGATATAAAGGTGCTTCCTTAAGGGATTCATTGCTTTTCACTTAAATGATTTCCTTTTATTTTTGCAAATTTTATTTTCATGACAAGCACAATATTGAGGGAACGCTCTGCATCTATATTGATTATTTCATTTAACAACTTCTTGTTCCTTTGGCACAATGCTCGCGGGATTCGAAATACAAGTCTAATTGTGTAATGGAAGTCATTGACGACATTGCTACTGGATTCGAGTTCTCAAATGATCCTCAGATCACGTATGGGGTGCTTTGTTTCTAGATTATCCAAGAAAAATAATTAGGTGGACTATGCTAGATTTTGATTTGCTAAATCAGCAAAATGTTTTCCTTGTCACCCAAAAGACAAAGATGGATGGATTTTAGTCATACATATAGTTGTGAATCGTAAATTTACTTGGCTGATTGGTTAAACATAACTCTCTTTCTGGGTGCATAGTTATTGAGTAGAATATGGTATAAGTATACCAATACGAGAATTCATGTTCAGCAATGAGCTGATTCGTACATTTCTGGCTTAGCTATTCAGTAGAATCTTGATACTTAACAGCTGGTCAGATCTAATGCATCATATTTGTTGACTCCTACCCAAAGTACCTCAAATTCCATGGATAATGGAAATAGTTTCAGAGTATAGGATAGACTTGTTCATAGTGATAGCTTGTCACTTACATTGAACGCATCTCTAAATCTGAATCTGCAAACGCCGTCTTAGAAACGGGACATGTCTCCCCAGAATTCTGTTATGCGAATTGAATTGTTGTCAGAATTTAATCTCACTCAGCTCGGAACAAAACCAGAACAAATGGTCCGAAGTTGAGGCTTTTTGTTTTTTGTTTTTTTTTCCCCCTTTTTCCATTACTTGGAAGACAAAACCTGACGAATTAGAGAAGGAAATATCTTAAACTTGGAACGAAGTAGAATGCACTTGGAGAATTTGAGAGAGGTAGTAATGATGGGCGGACATAAATCTCACTAGATCCTTTACATTCCGTCAGTAACAAGGCTTCATAATCATCATTATACTTTCGTGAATGCTTCATAATCAATGAGTTACGCCGGATAGTCACAAGAGTGATGATAATGAGAGTTACACCGTAACTTGTTCAAGAACTGGTAATCGGCGATTTTACTAAAAGTAGATTAAGAAAATGATCAATAACCATATCAGTCTCTGAAACCCATCCTGCCCATTAAGGTTCTGATGCTGAGCCCCGTAGATGGCTTGAGGAAACATACTGATGAGCCCCTTAGACCCCAAGTTTCAGCAAAGCCAATGTGTTTGGTGGGTACCATCATTATATACATTCATATAACATGATCTTTCATCCTGTTTCTATAATCTTATCCAATCTTCTCTTGTCATGATCATGATTGATGATTTGTCTCTCAGGCTTCTCCCATCTTAATCATGCCTCAGTTAGTTCAGAAAGAAGAAAAATGAAAGGGCATACTATTGCAGATGAATGATTATATTTATATCTTAATTTGGCTTAATATGGAAATTGAAGGATCAGACACTTCCTTTACCTACTCAGGTCCAACGCTATATATGTACGTTCCATACTTTAACAAAGCACGCCTTCTCGACATGTCTACTTGAATTGGCATGTTAATGATAGTGACAGATTCAGGTTTATAGTGAACCGTAAGAGCTGTAAGTTGCAAGAATAGTGATGATAGAAAGTTTATCTCGCCGCGACGTTAGGCTTTTTCTAAACAAAAACAACATTTCTTATGATCACTAGCCCATGATTCAGTCAATTGCAACACTGTTTAAGATCTAAAAAGGGAATCCAAAGCTTCCACCAAGTTATAAACATGAGAAAATCCTGATGAAAATTAGCCGTAAAGTTGACTAATATAGTTACTAATCAGTACTTGTTTCACCATTTTTGGGATTAGACACTGGTACTACAATAGAAGACGTAAGATCACACTAACTTTTCAGCAGAATTGTGGTATATACATGGTCTCGTTGATGGAATCTAAAGAGAGTTTGATTAATTGTGCAGGCGATTATTTGATTGAAGTAGAAGAGAGTTTACTAAACTTACAATCAACTCCAACTTCCTTAAAAAGAAGATCTTTGTTAACTATATATGATAAATTGGACGAAAATTTTTACATGCCATTTTTATTGTTTATGATACTAATCCTTCTACAAATTAAGAATAGAATAATTAAACTTTCGAGATGTTAATTTAAGATATAAAAATGATTCTGTAATTAAATCTTACTTATCGATTATTACTACAATAATTCATTGAGAGGAATTATGAGATTGCTTTGATATATAGAATTTTACATTAATAAATACTCTTAAATTCTATTCGAACTTTATATATTTATTTATTTGATACAAAGAGTAAAAATGGAAAAAAAATTATCATAATTAACATATACAATATTTGGAAAATTGCTCTAACAAAATACCAAAATTTACAAATATAAGTACACCATTTCACCATTATGAAATAAAAACACATGCATTAAACATAAATAAACAAAATGATAGTGGAAATCAAACCTTTTCTTGAATCAATCTTTTTGATCCACAACATCTACACTAGCAGCACAATACAATAACCTGTGAAAGATCCTAAACAAGGCAGAGCACGAGATTTCCTTCACTTTCCTCAACACCAAACACTTTCTCTTACGACCCTCTTCCTTTCTCTTCTTTCCATGATTGGTCACCTTCTCTTTAACTTTCCCCAGACACTTCTTGGTCCTCTCTGGTACCGTCTCTTTTCTCGAAAACGTGTAGCTTCTTAAGTACATTTGCCTGCAGGAGATGCTATCCACAACCCTAGGGTGCCCGATACCTTGCCCTACACGGTGGACGGTTCTTATGAACTCGATGTCGGATTCCGACCACCTGCGGAGGTTCACGTACGTGGTCCGAACCGGCACTCTAGGGTCACGTGCATCGTTGACGCAGTTCGATATGCAAACCGAACTCATTGGTTCCTTGTTAAAGCCGTCGAAGTTGTTGTAGGTTTTTACAGCTGATCTGTACTATGTTTTCTAGGTTATGTACATATATAGTGGTACAAGGCTTAGATTGTAAGAAAGTATAGATCGAAAGAGGAAGAGAGAGAGCTAATGCGGTTAGTTTGTTTTAGTGGGAATGTGGGATATCATCATTCTAATGATTTAGCATAATTTGTAATGAATACAACCTGGGTATGTTTGTGCTTGGCTTTATACAAGAAGGATGTAGAAAGGAACAAAGAAGAAAAGGTACATGTGCATTAGTTATCTTCATTAGATACCACTACCGTTGGCAAAAGGTGAATATTGTTTCATATTATTTAATTTTAAAAGAGTTGCACATTGTGATAATTGTAATTATATTTCTTTTTATTATTATAATTTGACTAGTTAATTTGTTTCCATAATTTAAATCACATTTGTATTTAATTATTTATATTACCTTCAATCACAACTAATAATTGACAATAATAAGATAAACGGATAAATCCATAATTTAAATCTTTGATTGCATTTCAATTGTAATCCTTAATGACAATTAAAAACGGAAATGAATAATCGGCCATAATGATAAGATTGGATTAGAGTAAATCACAATTGACATTTGTATGGTCCGATTAGGAACTTTGAATATCACGCTTTGACATGTCATTTATGGAGACATATATATAGCTGAGTGTGTAAAATGTTATGCTTATAATTTGGTAAGTCTTCGTTAAAAATAACTTCTTGACATGTATGTATGTAAGCAACCCAAAAGTGGTGCAAGTTTGGTGAATTTCGACCTAATATTATGATTAATTGGCCTTTTTGGAGTTGGTCAAGAACTTTCAAACACTACGTGGCTTTTGACAATTGACAAGC
Organism: Erythroxylum domingense; assembly: GCA_025594535.1. Lineage (NCBI taxonomy): Eukaryota > Viridiplantae > Streptophyta > Magnoliopsida > Malpighiales > Erythroxylaceae > Erythroxylum > Erythroxylum domingense. The sequence goes on along the minus strand of JANQBM010000005.1, from coordinate 42,443,650 downwards.
ACGAGCTTTTCTATGCTACATCTTTGGATACTTATTTGTTGGAATTTTAATTGTAACTGTGAGTCCCAATTTAGAAAGAGACGAAATTAATGAAGGATATATAAATAGAAATGATCCATAAATTTACTATTTTAATGTTTTGGGTTAGAATGTGGTATCAAGGCTTATGAGTATATTTTCTCACTAGGCTCGTGACAAAGAACTCCCAAGAAAGTGAACTCTCCAGTACTAACGAGTGGTATCAGAGCCGATGGTTTGGCAAAGGACGAGTATAAAGACGGTAGTCGAATCTCGTGATTTCCATCCTCATATGGAAGAGCAAGGAGACTCCTAGTGGGCCTAGACCAATGGAGTAAAGGAGTTCTTGATGACGTCATATACTTGAGCTGTTAAGAAAAAGACATTCGCTTAAGGGATAGTCCAAGCTCAACGTGGAAGTTCACATTTGAGGGGTAAATTGTTAGAATTTCAAGTGTAAGTAGGAATCCTAATACATTAGAAAGAGATGAAATTAGTAAGGGACATATAAGTGGAAATAACTCATAAACCTGATGTCTTAAGATTTTGGGTTAGAGTGTGGTATCAAACGTTACTAGTATGTTCTCTCACTAAACCCATGATGAAGTACTCCCTATGAAAGTGGGCTCCTCAGTACCAACATTACGTATCTAATGTCATTAGATATACTCGTTGATACTCTCAATTTAAGATACAACATTAGAATTTTCACATTTATTATTAAAAAATAATAATATTTTAAAACTGAATTAGAAATTATATAAGTAAAATAAAAAGTTTAAAGATTTAATCAATATTAGACCGACATAAAATTAATATATAATAAAAATTCAATAAAATTGAAGAATTTAAAATAGAATTAAAGAAGGAAATTATCTTCATCTATCTAAACAATAGAATTTTTATTAAAATCACCTATTTTATTTTGATTTATAAAATTTGTTAGTTTATGTTAAGTTATTAAATTGCACTTATTTTGGACTTAATTATCGTTAATGTGTTGAAATTATTATTCGAAATTAATGTAATTATCTTACAATTGTTTACAGATAGTTTTCAACACCTTAGAGACGAAATGGAATCAAAAGATGCAAAAGAATGAAGAAAATCCGAAATTTTCACTCTGACAGCAGTCCAGTGACTAAGCGTGGGCATGTCTAAGGGGGGAATAAATCTGCAGATAAAATTTCAAAAGTCAAATTCAAACTAAACACAATCTTTAAAAATTAGCTGGCCATCTTTTAAGGGAATTACCTACCAAAAATAGAAGAGTGCATTATCTGGAGAGAATCAAGAGAAGATAACAAAGAGATAAACATCAAGGAGGGTTGGTAATTGACACATATATAGATATATTGGGTTTTAGAATAGGTAAAAAGGGGGTTCTTTTAGGCTGCTGCTGTTTCCTTATATTTTTACAATTTCTGCTTATTTTCAATTGGTGTTTTTGTATTCTTCATTAAAGAACCAGGGATGGAGACTTATTACATAATTATTACTTTTGTTTTCAATTCAATTATGAGTAGCTAAGTCTTTTTTCTTGATTGAGGAGATCCATGTTATCTGTTATTATGGTAAGATGTTTCGAATAGTTTTTTATTGTTAATAAACATTGGATATCTTCAGGGTTATCCTTTCTAATTGAATTCATTGGTTTCTAGATGCGCAACTAGAGATTAATTGGTTCAATCGCTAGATTAACAAAATATGACGTTCAGTTTCGATAATCACAAGTAGCAATTAAGATTAACTTCTCTACGTTAGAGTCGGAAATTCTAAGAAGATATTCGCTTGATCGATTGCATGTCGTACATGTATTTCGCTTGCTCATTGATTCTTGGTTTTTAATGCTATTATTCGATTATACCTATGATCGTATCTAGGTTGTTGATTAATAGGAATGATAGGATACATGTTCCTAGTCATTACACTTAAGAGAAATTTTCCCAGTGAATGTTTATTAATGATTGCAAATTTATATCGAGGATCCATGATAACATGATAAGATCGGTGACTTGAAACTAAGGTATTTTCTATTAAATTTTCAAATCCAATTATTTTTATTGATTTTCGATTTTTGTCATCTTTTTCTTTAAATGGTCGTGAATTAAACCCCCCCCCCCCCCATTTCATTACTTTTTTTTGTTTTGAATTCGTAACTCCTCTATTGTTAAGATTCCTCGTGGGAACGATATCCACTTACTACTTGTTGGACCCCGATTTTTCTTTCAATATTTTTGGGATTATTTTATTATTTTGTTGTGATTAGGCTTTAATTATAAA
>JANQBM010000005.1:42397584-42425554 GCA_025594535.1 Erythroxylum domingense | reverse complement strand
CCCAATTTCTCCATTTAATAACTCTAATCTTAAAAAAAATTATATCCCCAAAAATTATAATTAAAGCCTAATCACAACAAAATAATAAAATAATCCCAAAAATATTGAAAGAAAAATCGGGGTCCAACAGAACTAAACCTACAACCCCTTGTGGTTGACTTGCACTTAGAAGAAGTAGAAAAAAACTGTTCCTTATAAAAGAAAAGAAAAAATGATTCTTGAGAACCCCTTACACGCTTATGTCAAGTCGAGGTAATGCAGAAGGAAAATTGCAAAATCATATTCAATTTATCGTAATTGATTAGTATCATTTCCACAAGAATGAACACTATGATTCGAACTCCAAACGTGCATGAATACAACATTTATAAGGTAGCCATCATATTGAAAGTAATTTGGTGATTTTATATGATAGTCGTGATTCCTCTCAATTTGTAATTAAATAGCCAAATTTAGTGGTTCTATTAGGCTAGTTATATGTTGTATATTGTCAAAATTTTCCACAAAACACTGTAAGATGATATCTTGAGAAGTTACATATTCAAAACCTTTAATACAAATAGACGTGTCATAAATTACATACAAATTACACATGAAAATATCCATTTATCAATGAAAAATAAACACTATATAATTTTATTACAGTAGAAAAAGCTTTGTTATGGACACCCACTTTTTCTTTGAATTATGGTATGGGATAATCAATAAAATTTTTATCCTTTCTAGACCTTTGTATCATTTCGAATCTTTCATTGAATTGTCCAAATCTACAATATACAGACTCGAATCATAGGCCTTCTAGATAAAACGGATCAAACTATTTTTATCAAAATGATTAGAATTATTTCAAAAACCTAATATGCATTTTTTTCACTAGGCTGTCATACGTAGTATTTTTTTTAATTAGTTAGTTTATCAACATTATCTTAACATAAAGATAAAGAGATGGCTCCGTGTGCTTTGATTTATTAGTTAGATTCTAATTCAAGAGCACTACCAAAGTTTTTTAAAGAAGGGGTATTTTGATGTAGGTATGCTTTTGGCTTAGATCAACCTAAGTTAAATATATGGAGTCTCTGTCATCTCGCTTCTGCCTAAAGAATAAAATATGAAACTTTCGATTTTTCTTAAAGAATAAAATATGAAACTTCATACAGCTTAAAGTTTAAAGGACAGGACGAAAAGAGAATTTTTGACGCTCTTATACTTATTATGCCTAGCATTAAATAGATTAGATATTCACCTTATCAATATATCAATATAATATCTTAAATTAATAGTAGGATTGATTGAGTGACTAAATTGGACCAAAACCTTTGTCAAGTTATTGTTCTCTTATTCCCTAAAAGGCACAAAGTAAGATATAAACTTCTCAAAAATAATAAAGTTTTTGGTTACATAATTACTTCTCAATAAAAAACATATTAATGCATATGTAAATTCCAATAGACTTATTGGAAGGTTTCATTGGCATGCATTTAGTAGGGATTGAACCTACGACTTCGACAATTATGAGTTAGGCACTTTAACCATTCAGCCATAAATGCTTAGTAGGGATCTTCATATATGGCGAATAACTAGATTCTAATTGAAATGAAATTTTTAGGATAAATCAATCCAATTTAAGAGGAATAAGTGATAAGACATCAATTCAAATACTAGATTTTTGAATTGAGAGACACAGTTATGGTTGGCAAAATTTGCCCAGCCCGATCCGAGTTGATAGGCTTTCAAGTCGGGCTCAGGCTGTTTTATTTTCAAAATTATAAGCTTCGAGCTAGTTCGAGCTTAGATTGCTCGACTTAGCCTTGCTCGAAGGTTAAAATTTTTAAGTGAAACAATTTCCTTTTTAATTTTTAAAAATTAAAATATATTTAGCCTGAACTCAATCAGGCTTCAGGTTATCTCAGCTTGATCGAGCTCGAGCCTAATCAAGCTTCGAACCGAATCCAGGCTCGATCCAATCTATTGCCAACCCTACTCACTATATATCGTGTAATGTAATTTTTAACTTTATTTCAACTATATCTAAAAAATTATAATAATATAAGCTTAATTTAACAATAACCATATTGTTTTCATATTGTGTTATATAAGTTTGACTATACTTGCACGAAACGAGTGAGTCCAACTTCTTCATAGGCAGAAAACCCAACCACCACAAAAGAGAGAAGATCCAACCATCAACATTTCCAGAGTCGATAAGAAAAATAATAGGTGACTCAGCAAGAGGCGTGTGTCTAGGAGTGACAACAATGTGAGGGGGAGCAAACTCACCCCGCTTCTTTCTAGATCTGAAGCGACCAAATCTGAAGAACTTTAACTCTCTTATGCCTCAGAACCTCTGCCCTCTCTCTTTACCCAAACTTACCCCTTTACCCTTCTTTTTCCCCTTTTGAACCCTACCACAGCCACCGTCTCTGACCCACATCTCCCGCCTCTGAGGCTACGACCTCAATAGTTGGCCTTTTGGCCTCCTTTTCTAGCATCGAGAGAGGGGAATCCTCCATATTAGAAGCCGATTTTCCTAAGCTTACCAAAGAAACAATAGTGTCTCACTTAGTAGCTGATTGCAACGGTAAAATCTCTAGCCGCCGCGAAATTACAAACAAAGATCCGGCCACATCCAAGTTAGTTAGAGTATGGAGGAACAAATTGAAGATTGTCCAACACAAGGGAACACTTAAGCACTATCAAAATGTGCTCAAGGATGGAGTCTTATCTCCACCAGTCTAACTATTAATCGTAGGAGCTAGAGCTTGGTCCACGTCTGTGCTAGGCTTCTTCTGGTCCAAGTGCCTTGCATTTCCGACAGTTAATGCTTGGGCAAAATCAAGATGGAAAAATAAGGGACTTGAGAAAACAATGATCAGGGAAGACGACTCCATTATGTTCAAGTTTGCTTATAGGAACAACCTCAATGAGATTATAGAACAGGACCCGTGGCACTTTGAAAGGCAACCCCTCTTCATCCAGAAATGGAGGCTAGGATTGGAAATGGACAGATGTTAGATAGATACCTTGCCACTATGGGATAGTTCCATAATGTTATGATAGAGTTCTGGACCATTGAGTGTCTTAGCTACATGGATAGCTCCTTGGGTAAACCCATTTGTATGGATTCTCAAATTACAACGATGGAATGAATTTGCTATGCTAAAATGTGCGTTGAAGTATCAAAAAAGTCCTCCCTACCTGATTCACTTCCCATTCTTTAGCTGACTAACAAGGGTAAAATAGAGAAGATTGTCATACCTATCTCCTATATCTGGAAACCGACGAATGATATCAAAGTCTAGAAACCTATAAGTAAGATGTTTCAAACTGGATGGCATGATGATTTACTAGATTTTGGCCTAGATGATGATAAGAATGGTGTAGTAAATGAAGATAGGGAAGCTGTCTATGAATGACCCTTAGCAGAGGCAAATAATAACATTAATAGTGCAATAAAAGTTGTCAATAGTGTGGTCGATGCTGTTGAACATGCAATGGTTGCTGTTACTGGTGTAGTTTTTGATACAACTCATGTTGAGGCTATTAAAAATAGCCTTCTTGTAGTGGATGAAAATACTAGTATTGTTGCAGTGGGCGTACTTAATGATGTTGTGGATGTAGTTAGTGGTGTTCTGGCTGCACAAATGGCTTAGGTTGTAGAGAATGGTAATCAATTAGTTGGTTTGAGGTCGAACAAGTTGTTGCAAATATTTTCCAGAAACAACCAACTCTTGACAATTCAAGTGTCGACAATGTGGAGAGTCTGGACAGTGGAGCAAATGATTTGACCTCCTAATATTTGGAGCATTGTCAGATGGATTGGGCCAACATACTGACTCCATTAGCAACTGTTGGACAAACTAAGAATCAGGGCATAGGGGTTATCACTCAAGAACAAGCAAAGGGTTGTGATACTCCATTAGCGGTAACTCATTTCCCTGACATCCTTGAAAATTTTTGTGTGCAATCCAAACTGACAAAAAAGAAATCTACAAAGAATAGAAAGTCAAATCTCAAATATCAAGGAGCTTCCCCCAAATAGGAGAGCATTAGAAAGTTAAAAGGCCCTCATAAACTAGAAATGACGAATAAGCTTTTTCACGAGGATGAAAAGTGCCCATAGTTGTTTCTTATTGTTGTCTATCTAGTAGACAATTATACTACCTTACTTAGAGAATTTTTTTTTTTTGACCATATTGTAATATGATAGTAAGCTTAAAGCTATGAACTTCTTGTAACTTAGATTTGGTTTTTACTATAATTAAAACTCTTTTTCATTTTAAAAAAATGACTATAATTATAGTTTCTATATACTATGAATATTTCAATAAATTTTAAGAGAATCAATGTTTTACATTTGTTTATTTAGTATTCAAATTAATTTTCATTTAATCAAATTATTTTACTAAAACTTCCTAAACTACAAGGAAATTCTATTTCTTTATCCTATTTAAAATTTGTCTTAGAAAACAAAAATTACCATAAAAACCAAACGAGATCATGATTTTTACTTATAATGCGTATGTAGAATATCTGAATCCAAAGGAAGACGAGATATATTTTGCTCTGAAGATAAAAAACAGTCATAAGAACAGTATGGTAGTGAGTTTGAATGATATCCTCAAAACTCGACCTTCAAGAAGCATCAATACCAGAATGCAGGAAAAGATATCACTATACAAAATTCAAAAGTATCCTCGGAAAGTTAATTTATCGCTATATTGTTTTCAATCCTCAAGGTAACACCAAAAACTTCCCACGAGGAGTTGATCGGCTCCTCCTGAATTCAGGCATGGATGTGTTTCCACCTTCCTTTGCTTCACGAGTGATACCATTTGCAAGTTTGTTTTCATGCATCCCTGAAAACAAGGGATTTGTACCTTGCACAGCTCCTCTGAGAATAATTTTTCATAAGAAACTGCCAAGCTGAAATGAACAACAAAATATTTGTTATAAGAAAGTGGAATTATAGGAGTACCTTGTTTCAAAGTTTTGAGAGTTGAGGTTTTGGAAGTTTCTTGACAGATTGTTTTGCAGTTTCTTTACCCTTAAAGCACCAAGCATTGGAGATTCAGGAAGCACTAGCTCATTTTCTGGCTCAGAGAAATCACTTTTTCGTGACTCCTCCATCTTTTCTCTGGCATCCATGTCAGCAAGCATTGTCATCCCAGCATCAATTTTATGAAATCTTGTAGGTAGCTGTTGATGCTTTGGCTTGTTCTTACATTCATTCTTGTTTTTCCTTATCCCACCTTGTCTAATATTCAGAGCTTCCCTAAATTGCTCCTCTTCATGCTCTGGGTAAACTTTTCTGAAGCAAACATTTTGGACGTTATAGATGTTATCCTGCTTTAATGAGCTTGTGTATGGTAGTTTTGAATTGATCTCTGTTGATGAGAGAGCTGGCATTGTGGGAATGGATTTATTGACTGACACTCTAGCTGGAAATGGAACTCTTGCAACAGGTTGGTTCTCAACTGTCTCAACCTTTACCCTGCTTTTAATGATCGAACCTCTGTCGGTGGAGATTGATCGCCTAACCGGAGGGGAAGGTGACCTTGGTTTTATGGAGCTAGCCACCTTTTGTTCGCCTGAGGAAGAAGGAAACCTTGACCTCCTTTGCTTACCCGACGAGCAACTTCTTGCCTGAAAGTAATCATCAACCCCAATATATTCTTAAGAATGAAACCTAGAATGAAATGCCTTAAGAGTTTTCGTTTACCTCTGAGATTTTGGTGTCATCATTTGGTCGTTGACATGTTTCAGGTTTTACATTTGGCATATAGAACGGGGAAACTGCTCTTGTCCTTTGTGATTCTGCAACGCTTCTAGTAGTTCCACGTTTCATTTGTTCTAGCTCAGATTCCTTTCTCTCCAGTTGTTGTTTAAGATTTGATATCTAAAAGAGTTCAGAATCAAACTAGTGAGCTACCATTGTGACAATTACTCAAACTTAAAGCTAATAGAAGTAAACCTCATCTTTGAGTTCTCTGATTTCTCCAGTTTCTTTGTTTGAACGAGCTGCTCCAAGTTCGATGGATGCGACCCGCTCTGCAAACTTCAGCGTGCTGATTGTCTCTCCAATGGCATTGAGTTCAGGGTTAATATGAACAAACATCAACGTTTTAGCATGTCCACCTTACACAGAAGGTAAGTACTAAGAGAGTAAGAAAAAAAAAGAGAAGTAAACACTTCAGAAATTTTACTGATGTTGAGATGCGCACCTAAAGAATCCTGCAGGACTTGTGTAAGCTTGCTATTTCTATAAGGAACATGAGGACTCTTCTGAGCTAGAGCAGAGATGACATCTCCAAGTGCAGAAAGGGAGCGGTTTATATGTTGAGCTTCTTTCAGTCTATCACCCACTGCTTCAGATTTATCTACCCTTTCACTTCCTGCTAAATCCACCAGATGAAGGCAGCCTCGTAGAGTTGACCCAGAGACTAGCTCTTGTCCATGCACATGAACCGTCAAAACACTGCAGGTTATTTCACAGCCATTTTTAGATAGATTACTCAGAATCTCAACTCCAATTTGGATCATTGAAACAAGTTGTACCTGTGAGAACGGCTACTGCGTTCATTGAGAGCAGTTGCACCAACTGCACGGTTCCGTTGACCAGTTTTCATCAAGTCAATAACATCCTGAGTGCTAGATACTTGTACCAAACTTGCATTAGGTACATTTATCCCATTTAATTGTGAATTGTTGCGTATATCTAACGTGTATATTGTTAAGAAACCTGTAACTCTTATTCACATAAATGTTAGCAACAATCCCAGAAGTTTTATAAGCATTAGGAAGGATATCTTCTACTGGAGCCATCACTAACTAATAGGTCTCTAACTTGTTCATTGTATATTTCGATCATCTGAACTCCAACTTCATACTTTATGACATCCATCCTTGAGCTTGAAATCTGAAACAAGTCACTCAGAGCTCTGTAGTTCACACCCCACGTTTCCTCAGTAGTCAAATCAGGACCACTCTGTTAGGACAAAAGAGAGAGAATCGAAACTGTCATCCTATTTTGAGGAAGTAGAATTTGTAATCACAGTTTGTGAAACAATGTAGAAGCCTTCAAACATATTGTTATACGAGAGCATATCAAGAGACTACTCATTAAAATCTTGGTATGTATCACACCATTGTATATGTCTTCCCCGACCCAGTTTGTCCATATGCAAAAATGCAAACATTGTAACCATCAAGGACAGATCTGATCAATGGCTGAGTGTCAGCATATATTTGCTCTGCAGATAAAGATGAAACCACTCATGCTTGGAAAGTAGAAAAAAAGATAGTGGATTGAACTGGTTATAAAAAAAAAGAAGCAAACCTTGTGAAACATTTGTTCCAAAAGCTTTGTTGAAGGAAAAAATCCTCCTTGCATCTTTTCCATGTTTAAGTGGGTTGACAATCATGATGTTGCCATTTTCTCCAACGTAATCCACAGTAGATTGCGCATTTGACTGACCTGGTAAGAAGGGCCTGACTCTACAGTAGACCCTAATTGTTCCTGTTCACAAATATGTCACCATCTTGTTCATTAACAATCATTTGGAACATAATGCACAATGTCAATCGGCTACCTTTTAGATCTTGGACTTGATTGTAAAGTTGGCGATTTTCTTCCAAAACTTGGTGGTAAGAAGAGGATGCTACTTCAAGCCCCTTGATGTAATGCACTGAAGCAGAAGTAGCCACATGTTGTTTTTCAGATCAAAACGAATTCTTTGAAAGAGATGAATATATTCGTGTATAAATGCCAAGAGAAACATATATTAATATTCTTACCAAGTCTCTTAACTTCGTCATCCCAATCTACTTGAATTTGTTGGACTTCATGTCTCATCATTTTGTAAAACACTCTTAGCTCCTGAAGGAACAGGCAACAACATTAAACCAAACATTGATCAATACATTGATAAACTCGATGGACAGTAACTTTAAGGACAGTAGTCTAGCTGGAGTTACTTTGTGCTCTAAAACCTCCAAACTAATCACTAATCCAGTTTTGAGGGTTTTAGAACCACAAAGTTGCTTGGGGTAGTGGTGATTGCAGTTCCTTGGAATAATATTCAAACCTTGAGCTCTTTTTGATGAAGATCAATCCCTTGTACATAACCAGGATGGTGGCAGAAAGTTTGTTGAACCACTTCTTGTTTTCCACCACAAACACAGAACTTGGAGAAATCACTTGACACCAAACTAGTTCTTTTCTTGAGATACTGTTGAATGGCCTCTATAAATTCAGTCCTTGACAAGCAACCTATTTCACCCTTTAAAATTTTCTTCAGGAACAGTCCAAGCTGTACAAAAATCAATAGCTTGTGAAGTTACTTGATGGAGGAAAGGATAATCTGTAAAACTCATCAGAAACATCAAGCTATCAGAAGACATTTCACTAGAAGGAAAAGATTCAAGTTACCTGTGTGCCTTGAGAAACAAGCAATGCAGAGAAATCCTTAACTACCTTGCTGAGCAATGTGTCAATCACCTGCAATTTTTTTAGAAAAATAATGTAATCACTTCATAATTCAATCCTAGGACCAGATTCTGCATTCAATGTTGTATCTTGTAAGAGTCATTTTTTTGTTTTAGCCACTGATTCCTTTATATGTTGAACTTACTAGTTTACCCTACATTCTAGTGGAAAACATCTTCAAAATGAGTCTTACCTACCATTGCATTCAAAGGCATATCTTCCATTCCATTACTCTCCCTAAGATAAGCCTGTAGAAGTCCAAGGCCAAAATGATCAAAAAGAAAAGCCAGAGCATTTGCAGTTTTGCTTTCTTCAATTGAAACCTCATTCGAGAGATGAAGAAATTCTAATAGCTGTTCGTATTGGGACGATTCTGATTCATCAACTGACTCATCAGCGCTTTCACTGCCAACCAAGGAAGACGGACATCCCTTTGGGAATGATACGATCTTCACTAGTCCTCCATATCTCCAAATCCCAACTCCACCAGCCTGCTTCCACTCATAATATCCTTTTAAGCATAAAATGCAGTCCACAACCTTGCTTGATGAGCCTCCCTGTTCATATCAATTAAAACAACCTCAAATCATTTTTAGACGTAACTGATTGACGAATATGGAACTGCAGCCTTTTTTCCCGCAAAGATGCTTCAAATTTGCCATAGATATGTAAAGTTGTTTGTTTTCAGGGAGGAAATTTACTATTCCTGAAAAGCTTTTACTAAAGATTATCCTAGGAACAGATACAGCTTCAACAATATGTCCAAGATATTCATAGGATTGTGTTTTTTCTTATGATTCCTAGAAATATAATTTTCTGGACCATACCCATTTTGGTTGCAGTTTTCTTTTGTATGTAATAAGTTTCATTTCAATTAATATCTGAATCTGGAGCTGTGCAAGATCAGGGCATTATTAGTCAATGCAAGTGCACAGAGAGCATAATAACATTATTTTAGGAGGAAATGAACCTTCTCCAAATCAGATGCTTCGAAAGTCAAAAGCTTCATCTCTCTTACAGCCTCCAAAAAGTTTCTCATGTTTTCAAAATACTGAATTGCAGACTGTGCTGCTGCTTCCGTGGACTGCACTGCGATTATTGGAATTTCCACCACCTTTTCCATTTCAAGCAGAAATCAACATTAGATTAGAATTATAAAGCATAACTAATGTCCAGAATATGTAGAAGTAATCAATGAAGAAATGTGGTTCATAAAGCTTCTTCAGTAATAGGTCAAAAGATGCAAAATTCATACGATGGCATTCATGCAAAACATCTTGCTGCAAACGTGTCTAGTAATATTGATGAATGAAAGAATTTGGAGTAAGAACCTTGTGGACAGCACCAGGATTGACTTTGTTTAGGACGTTGCAGAGAATGAGACCATTTCTTAGAGCAAGGCAAAATTCTTCCTCTGACGGTTCTTTGGGCAGGGATGATGATGCAGCTTGGTCCATCTGTCTCAGCCATTCTGATGCTTGGTACCTCCTTGAAGCTGGTGCAGTAAAAGGATGAAATATTGCAGTTGAAGATTCAAGATCAATTGTGAATTTACTGTGTTAGATAAATATTGTCAAACCAATTCGAGGAGGCTACTTTTCTACCAAATTTGGCTTAAAGATTGACTGAATCAGATCAATTGTGCTATGGTATGAAGAGTTAAAACCGCTCCAGGATGGTAATGAAAAATCCATATCAAAAGGTTTGCTTTTCTGCGATCGAAGTTTCCATTTACATGCAACGACAGCGAAGAATATGCACTGCATAGTGTCACTAACTTAAAGTAAGGCATTAACAGGCATTTCCAAACTCAGCTTCACAATACATAAACTACTCGATATCATGGCTTCTTTTCCAAAGAAACTTTCTTTAAATCTACACTTGCTTCAGATCATCTATACATTACGGTTTAGTACCAAAAGAAGGCTTAAAATCGTAGCAACAAGGGCCCTAACCATCATTAGGTGCGCTATTTCATTCTTAATAACTAGAAAGCAGTGAATTTGTGGGCAGGTTTGGCAACAAAGAATGATAAAAGTAGGCTAAGATGGACCCACTACGGTATATTTTCTCCTTTTCCTTTGGAGTGCAGGATGCCAATTTTACTTTCAAGTCCATGGAATCATCCGCATTCTCCGGAATGCAAATGATGCTCTTTACCATCAGCTTTTCTTAGTAGAATCATGAACCCAACATTGCGTAGAATGATTATTGAAACCAGAATTTAAGAAAAAAGTGAGACAAACACAAAGAAGTACCTTTTGGGAAGAGGACAACTAGGAGACACTATGCAAATTGGTTTAGTAAATTATTAAACTTTTGATGTTCATCTTGTGTTCTTGTGTGCGACTGAAGCAAGAAGCATTAGTAATTGAACTTGTAAGATTTGAAAGGTGTGGTGATGATCTCCTAACCTGCTTCTTCAGCTTTCCTTTGAGCTAATTCAAGGTCGTTGATGATATCCTCAGTGAATGAATTCTCATTGTTAGAAGCCAGAGACTTAAATCCTCTAAAATTCTTACAAGGAGAGGTGAAGGTTGGTCCATGGTTGGTTTCCTGTGGCATATTTATGACTCTCTTACACTGCAACTGCAAGAATGCCAATTCTGTATTACCTGCAAGGATATACATGAAATTTGCAGACAAGGCTCTGGAGTCAGGACAGGTGAAGTTGGCGAATGAAATTTGAATCCAAAACTAAGTTGGTAAGAAAAGTGAGGCTCTTTCATCTGATAATGAAATAAACATAATTGGTTGGTATACACTCTGGATTGGAAACAGAGACAAACACATTATAAAAATATGAAGAAAGAAAAAAAGAAGAAATCTTTGTCAACTTTTACTAGCCAACTTCTTCAACCAGCAAAAGAAAACAGAGGACTCCAGAACCATAGGTGGTAATATTGATGCAAAGAATAACAAAGACAAAGTTGGCTTCTGCAAAGGGCATAGGCATTTCTACTTACAAGCTATGAAACTCTCTACCTGTACTGGGTCTTCAGTTTCAGGATGAAGGAAGAGAACATGAACAAGAAAGTCCTTCAAGTTGAGCTTAATGTATGTTGAATTGAAGATCCAATCTCCACCCAGAACTTTGGAGCTGAAGAAAAATCAGATTTCTCGTGTGTAGTGAAGGAAGAATTCAAAAAATAAGGATCATCACTAAATGTTTATGTACTCATGAAAAGAAAGAAAGTAATAGCACTATGTCCTCCTCAGAACTCTTATGGATCCTAGACCACGACGTTGATGATGTCAAAATGGTGAATTTAATTCATGCGCAGTGTTAGAAATCACTAAAAGATATTTCATTTTAATAAATCATTATTAATTAGTAAAAAATTAGACCGAAACTTAAACCGGCAAAATCAGAAGATTTTGCGGTTTATTATAGAAAAGGCTAAACATAGAATAAAATTAAAAAATTTAAAATATGATCGATTTATTTTAATTTATAAAAATTTATTAATTTATATAAATTGATTGATTAATTAAAAATTTAATTAATTTTTAACAACAAAAATTATTAAAAAAACAGAATTGAAAAATTAGAAACCAAACCGAAATTTTAAAAAATTTAAATTGTAATGATCAGATAGGTTAAATTTTTTAATTATAAATAATTAGTAGAAAATATATTATAAACCTAAATATTTTATCAAAGTTTCAAGGAGGGTCAAGACAACATCATCATTTGCTGTCGTCTAAGCATGTAATGAATTGCTAATACTGCTCAACCTTCCTTCGGATTCAAACTTCTTTGCCTGGAGAAGTAACTTAATTAAAACATCAAAATCTCTTTCTTACTTTAATTATAGGATTAATTACTAAAAAATGTTAAATTCGCACAATTTTACTATTAAAGTCTAAACTTTAAATGACGATAATAAAATATTTAAATTTTAATTTTTTGCAAAAATAACTCGGCATTAATCTATTCATTAATGGAGTTTAGGTGACAATAAAAATCTAATATTGGAATATTTTTATAAAAAAATAAATTTTAAGTTTTTTATTATTTTTTTACAAAATTTGGACTACAATTATAAAATTGTGTTAATCTTTAATTATATTTTCTCTTCCTATGAATCTACCTATTCATAACACATATGTCAAAATTATATTTTGAACCCTAATATTTATAACAAAATTTAAATTAAACCTTATTATTTTGAAATATTCGAGTTCAATCATAAAATTTACAAAATATTCAAAACAGACATTTTTTTTATAACGGAGGAACCTATAATTATTATTCTTTGGATACGTACTGGGTAAATCTCAAGATTAATGTAATAACTTACAAATCATGTCAATCAAGTACTTTATACTAAGTAAGCTTTATATGACATGTTTGATCAAAATAGTGTAAATAAAAAAATTCGAACACAAATCCTTTTCACCCTGTACCCTTGTGAGACTCAAAACAGACCCTGTTAAAACGGAAACTCTAACGAAGTTACCTTCGGTCGATTAAATGCTATATCATATATGACGGGTGTTTTTTAAAATCTTCCGTATTAATAGGAGTCTTTCCTTGCTTGCCGACATGACATTTTTATTTTTAAAAGACAGTGACATTCTTATTTTTCAAAACACCTATGCTCGTTTGTGTTATGGCCAAAAGTACATGCTTTGTTTGAAAAGAAGAGGAGGGAAAAAGAGAGAGAGAACTAAAAAAAGGGCGAACTGTGGGGCGTTGGATTCCAAGTGCTTGAAACCAAATGATTGCTGGGAATTGCTTTATATACAATATGTAGGCCACTTGGAGTACCATTTCAATAGAAGTTTCTCTTCTTCAATCACTCCTTTTTTCCATTCTCTTCTCTTTTACTTTATTGGGATTAATGTGTTCTAAGCGAAGACTTGTGTTCTAATGAATGGTATGTGGTCAAAATTGGTACAGTTAAAAAGGCAGAAACCACCCTTTTCTTTTACATTGTCAAAAGATGGTAAAGGTTAGCCTCACCCCATCTATCCTAATCTCTTTTAATTTCCTTAGGGTTGTCTTTATTTTTACTATTTGATCATATTACTAGGTAATACAATTGAACAATGTTTTAAAAATTAGATCGACAAAATAAAAGGTTTTAAAAATTAAAAATTTAATTAGTATTAAATTGTTATAAAATTAATAAAAAATAAAAAATAAACAAAACTTAAAAATTTAAAATATGAACAACGAATGAGACTATTTTTACCTATTGAAGAGATTAAGTTATTTTTGTCTATCGAAAAAATTAGAGTTTAATTAAAAAAGAAGATTGTTAAATTAAAACTATTTAATTTATTCTGATTATAAAATTATTTAGTTTAAGAAAATTAACTAATTAATTAATAAATCGATCAATTTTTAATAATAAAAAATATTAAAATAAACCGAACCGATAAATTTGAACATTTAAAAATTTTTACAATTGAATTCGCGTTAAAAAAAACTTTTTATGTATGAAAAAGGAATTATATCAAGATTGTTATATATCATTTGAACTTTAAGCTAATAGTGAAAGACAAATAATTATATGTCAAGTCATAATTAGTAGGCATGCAAACCAAAACGCATAATCCTTAAATCTAAAAAAAAAAAAGATTTTTAGGAAATATGATTATTCATTCCAGGGAATATAAAATCATATATACTAATGTTCTTACGCATGCTAGCTTTTTAGTATTTGGGTGGCTTGAATTAATTATAATGAGCATGCCAATTTTTAATTCATGACACATTACTTTTTCATCTTTCTAATGCTTTGCTAGGCAGGCTCGATCCTAAGTTAATCCTGTTGTTACAAGGCCTTAAAAGAGTGCGGCAACACTTAAGCATGGTCTATAGTTCTTCTCTAAGCACTTCGGCTTGTTGTGCGTTGAACGACTATTTATTGTGATTTATAGGATTTGTGAAATCAATCAATCAAACAAGCAATCAACTCTATAGTCCTCCCAGTTTCGTTGATCCCAAATTGTTCTGCAACACTCACTTTCAGGTTTTTGCTTGTACCCTCTTTTTGGCATTTTTTTCATACATCTTGAAGAGTTGAAAGAAGTGGTCATCTTGCAGTAGTAATAAGAATTGAAATCAATGCAGGGAAGAATAAGAATATGTATTATCATTATAATTATAATGGTTGGTTAAAAGAAATGAATGGTTACTATTACTATTATAATGGTTAGTTTGTAAAGTATATTTTTTAAAAAATTTTAATTTTTAATGAATTATAATGCAATTAATTAATAAATAATAATAATTTAATTAATTAATTATAATTGATTAATTTATTATAATATTTTAATTAATAAATAATTATATTTTAATTAACTATTTATATTTTAATTACTTAATTATCCTTTAATTAATTATAATGGAATTAATTAATAATAGTACTATTTTAATTAATTATATTGTGATTAATTAATTAATTACAATATTTTAATTAATGAATGAATTGTATTTTAATTAAATATATTGTAACTGGTTAATTATAATTATAATATATTAATTAATTATAATATATTTATTTATTTATTTATATCTTAATTAATTATAATATTTTAATTAATTAATTATAATTAATTAATTAATTATATTATTTTAATTAATTATATTTTAGTTAATGAGTTGAAGAAGGGGTTTATTATTTAATTTATCAAACTATAAATATATCAAGTAATGATTTCCATTCCTCTCAATTATGAGGGGTATGGACCAATACTCAAAAAGTAGGAATGAAATCACTATTAATTCAATCGTAGTTTCTTACCAAGTATGTGGTTTTCATTCCTTATTCATACTTTCTTTCCTATTTTCATTAATCAAGCACACTCTAAGCATAATTTTGTGAGATAAGTGGGAAAAAAAGTTTAACCCAAGTTGGCCTAGCTTGAAGGTAATAGATTCAGTCTAAGTTGATCAGACTTTGAATTGACTTAAATTTTAAAAAAAATCAACCCAATTTTCAATTTAATTTGAATTTCAAAATTTTCACATAAAATAAACAATAATTTTAATTTTAAAATTTTTAAAAATAATTTTAATAAGATTCGACATAATTTTGAGCTGCCTAAACCTGATCAAACTCAAATTGAAACTTAAAATTTCGAGTTTGATGAAACCTGATCAAACTCAAGTTGAAACCTAAAATTTTGAGTTTGATGAAAATTTAAATTGAACTCAGGCGCAAATGGAAATTACAAAAATATTTTAAATTACAATTTTTTAAAAACATTTTTTAAAACTTATCTAACATATCCTAATCAAATATTATTTACATAACAATTAAATTGAATATTTAAAATGAAATTCAGTTAATTAAATTTAACTCAAATAATTATTATAAATTATTAAATTAAATTAGCTCAAGCTTAAATTAGTGGCTGAATTAAAGTATCATATTAGTAATATTTAATTAATCCACGTGATATTTAATTAGTTCACAATTAATGTTTATATTTATATATTTTATTATTATTTTTTAATTTACGTATAAGAATTTATTTTAAACAATTTAGAAAATAAAAATAAAATTAAAAACTAAAAACTAAAAATGACGTCAAACCACACTATGTTGTTTTAGGTCTCAAATGTTACTTGTTTGTACCAATTTAACACCATTTCTTGATGATGAATTTTAATTTCTCAATTTGTATGACATGAATCTTATCATAAACACTCTTCTGGTTACTGGAAATTGCTGCATTCATTCAGTGAGAACATATATAGGTTTCATACTTCTTCATCATCATCATCAAGGATTCCATTGCCTTCAACTTGTTTTCAGCTTCTTGGTTCTTTACATGATTCTGAAATGCAAAAAGAACTCTATGAACGTTGACAGTATCAAGTAAAATCTACTGCCCTTTTATTTTCTCAGAGGAGAGCTAGCTAGGGTTCGAAGTTCTAACTA
Source organism: Erythroxylum domingense (assembly GCA_025594535.1). Taxonomy (NCBI): domain Eukaryota; kingdom Viridiplantae; phylum Streptophyta; class Magnoliopsida; order Malpighiales; family Erythroxylaceae; genus Erythroxylum; species Erythroxylum domingense. The sequence goes on along the minus strand of JANQBM010000005.1, from coordinate 42,409,168 downwards.
ACCAATTCGTCTCTAGAGCTCGTCAAAATGACGATTCCTGCTGGAAATTTTGCCTATAAAATGTCTTGTTCTCTTCAATTTCGCGTCTTCTCGAATTACTGGTGAGGTCTCTTCCTCAATGTCTTTTTCAATGTCTGTTTTATAAGATATTAGCGGAAAAGGAACAGCATCATTTCAGAATTTGCTTATCCCATCTAGTTATGCTTCTAATTCTAATCGGGCATGACTTTCTGTTGTAATATCCGTTTCTTGGCTGCTGGAAATTGGGCATTATTTTTCTGAAGCTATAGTCGGATAATTAGGCGCCACTCCTTTAGTTTTTAAAGTTTTGAAATTTTCTTACTTTCCTTTTAGGTATGTGAAGGTTGGAGGTTTTAGGTTGTTCCTGATTATAGTGATTTGATTTTTAGGGGAAAGAGAAGCACGGCAATGTTGAGTTTGAAAGGCAGGGATTATAATAAATCTTCGGTTCCCATCAGATACATTCCTAAGATATCTTCGCAGGTTGATGACTCTGAGAAGTCTTTACCCGTGAAGGGTTTTGAAAAGGTGGCATTTATGCAAAACTTGAGATGTACTGGCGAAACTTTTGGTTTCGATGAGAAGGCTCAGAAAAGGAATGGAATTCCCAGTTCACTTGATGAACCAGGTGATTTCAATAACTTCATGATACCTTGTCTTTTGTTTGAGCTTCTACTTGTTAATTTCTTCCAGTTTTTTTGTTCGAGGAGACAATGTGTTTAGATATAGATACCAAATACTAAAAATGTGTTTTTCTGTGGCATGGGACTTTGAAATTCATTAGCCTGAACTTGTTTGAAAAATGAAGCTATTACAGTACAGTTCGTGCATTTTCTTATTTCCCTTTTTTCTACAATTATTATTGCCTTTGATCATGTCATAAAGAAAGGAGCCGAATAAGCAACTTTCTTAGTGTATATCAGTTAAGCATCGCATCTAAAGTATTCCATCATTGAAATTTTCAGGAAAAGAAATAAATCTCAACTTCAGTAGGGATAACAACAAACTCATGGAAGAGCCAGAAGATGTGAATGAGGAGACGAGGATTCATAAAGCAAGTCCTTTTGACATTAAAACCAAGCAAGATGCAGAGAAAGTGGCAGTTGAATTACTTGCTACAAGGTTAGAACAAGGTTCTTGCGAAGACATACACTTACGTATGTTTCTTTGATATCATATAAGATCACTCTTCTGGAGTTCTTTAAGCACACATGTCCAATTGCTATTGTGCACATGTACATTGGTGCAAAGAATATTCTGGATATTGTGAGCACCTAACTACAACTATTTACATTTGTTAATGTATATTGTATATCTTTGAATAAGTATGCTGAAATCATCCATTTGATTTCTCCATATTCTCTGTTCCTGTATTGATCACAATTGTTGTTTGATACTCAAATAAGGTTAGTTGGGGGGAAGGGGGGTAAACTGATTTAGCTTCATTCTGTTCTTTTCGAGATTTTTTTTTTCTTGATTATCTATCTTCCTAAGCTTCCTTACTTCTTGCAGGGCATTTACATCAGTCGAGTTGAGAAAGAAATTATGTGGGAAGAAATTTCCTCCTCATCTTGTGGAGGCACTTGTGACTGATTTTCAGAGCAGGTGACTAACTAGTTCATATGAAGTGCTTCTAAGGTCATTATATCCGTTTCTCATTTTTCTTTGTAGACTGCTTTTCTTTTTAGGAATGTAGATTCTGTTTTTTAAAGACATGATCCAGTTGCAGTTTTTGCTAGGAACTGTGCTTCCACATGCTTCGGTATATACTATGAATAGTTGTGGATTGTCAAGTTGCTGATTGTTTCATTTGTTGCAGTGGGCTGATAAATGATAGCTGGTATGCAGAAATATTTTGTCGTTCTAGATGGTCTTCCAGGAGCTGGGGACCTAAGCGGATCAAGCAGGTAAGCTCTCTTCTCTTCTTACCAAAAAGTCTCAAAGTCCAGCAAGTGCCAACTGGAGTCATTAATGTATTTCTTTCACCATCTCCTGGATCAACTATACGCTTACATTTTACCAATTGCTTTTGTCAGTATTTGATTGACATTTCTTTACAAATTGCTGCTTTGTTCGTAAATCTAGATTTGATAAGATTCTACACGTTAATATTGTTGGTCATACATTTAATATCACTTACTACTCAATTAAGTGTAGATTTTGGCATCCTAGTTTCCTTTAAATCTTTAGAATTTGCTAGGAAGAGTTAAACATAGTCTATCTGGCCTACACGCATCAATTTAACTATAGACGATTAGAAGTATTTAGGTTCACTTCAGAATTGCAACCCTAATTGTGGTAGTCTGTAAATTCATACAACCAACTCAGTTCATTTAAATATGAAACATGGATAAATGTGCAATCTTTTTGACGTAGAAACTGCCTTTTTTATGTGTAGATCACCAAAAATATCTTTAATAGTTCTTCCTTTTATGTTTGATAAGTGTATCATGTGATTCTGGAGCGTGGTTTTACTTGGCAACAGTAAGCGGGTAAAATCCACTTGAAACAGAATTCCAGGGAAGGGGAGGGGAAGGTGGAGAAATTGTTAAAACATAATTTATTACACATCATCTGTTAATTTCAACAGATAGTATGGCCACTAAATGGTGCAGTCCTATCGTCTGACCAGGCTTTGTACAGCAAGGGTGTAAGTCAAGCTGACATGGAGAAGGCAATAAAACTAGTCTTTGAGGAGGGTGAACATGAAGATCAAGCTTCAAAGCTTGGCATGTCAAAGAATTCTATGGATCATCTAATGGCTCAAGCTTCAAAGCAGTGGTTACGTGGTCAGGATGTTCCAAAAGAGACACGGAAATCAAGAATTGTACGATGGCTCCAGTATCGTGGCTTTGAGTGGGGAGTCATTAGCATTGTATTGAAAAAGTTGGAAGCTCAATATCCTCGTTAGAGACTTAGACTGCAACAAGGATCTCTGAATGCCACACCAGAGATGATAGCCATCTTGGATATAAACAATGGCCCATACAATCGCTTGAGTTGTAATTTACTGTGTGGATGGAGTCACTGTTTCCATTGGCAAGCAGTGTTGTGACCAAAAGCTTAGCACTTTAGCCCTCAACTGTGAATACAAAACACAGCCGGTCTTTCCAATTGTGTAGATTATAAAACCAGTGATCGATACATAGCAACATAGCCAATGACATGCCAAGTCTAATAGCCTTTTAGGCCAAGTACACTGAGAAAACAGACGATATGTATCTTCTCTAATCTCTATCCTCATTGCACAAGCAACTCGTCACATCAACCATATCATTAGGGTATTATTTGATAACCGGCAATAAAGAGGTGGAGATAGGAATAAAAATTTTATTTTTTAATTTTTAGTTATTTGGTTATTGGTAAATGATGAAATAAGGAATGACAAAATTGAAATAAAATTTCTTCAGTTCAATTCCTAGCGAGGTGTGCTTATAAAGATAAGAAATGTTATTATAATATTATTAAGTTATTATCAAAATATTATTAAGATATTGATTCTTATCACAATATTATCATAAAAATTAAGATTCTTATATTAATTTTTAAATAATTATTTTATTTTATTTTATTGATATTAATATTTTTATCATAAATCATTAATAATTATTTTAAATTAATAATTTTATAAATCATTGAAAATTTTTAATTATTTATTTATAAAACATAAAATATTTTAATTAATTATTTACAAAATAAATCATATAATAATTAAATATGAATAAAAAATTTATTTTTACTTTTAATATTTAATACCAAATATTGGCATAATTATTAAATTTGTTTAATATCATACCAAACACTTCCTATTCTGATTCTTACTGTTTATTCTAATTCTTATTTTTTTATTTCAATTCTTTTATTAATGATTAACAAACGAGACTCGAGAGAGTGTATCCTGCCATAATGCAAAGACGTTTCTCATATTAATTTCGCATGGACCGCAGTTGTTCATGGGCTCAACCAGTCAGCCCATCATCTTCTCCAATGGCCCGACCCATTAAGCCCAAACCATCGGATCACCGATCCATCACCTTATAATAAGGAATTTTCAACGAAATACAACCCTTGGATTAACCAAAACGAATCCTGACCGTTACATTCCAGTCAAAGAGATAAGTGGAACTCTTCAAGCTGTGCATTTGTATAAATCGACCCTAGCCTCATAGCGAAAGGAAACCTAGACGCTATTGAAGCATTTTGGGGATTTTACTTATCAAGGTACTAATCCCGTCAATCAACTGCTCGTCTTCAAGATTACGGTTTCTTTAACTGTTATTGTTAGTTTTTTCACTTCGAATTCGAGATTGTTGGGTGGGATTAGGTCAATGTTGTTGCTTTTTATGTGAATGATACGATTCCGAAGAATACGCGTTTTTATTGTTCGTGTTTGATATGTGAAAGGCGTGGTTTAATTATATCTTATTCAATTCTTGATAGATCTGGTTTTTGACAAAGATTGTGATTTTTACTCTAATTTTTATGGTTTCGAATCGGATAAGTCTTCTCAATTTCTTTCTGTGGTCATCGATTTTGTGGATTAAAGTTTGCTTCTTGATTTATTGTTATCCTTATGTGCTTTGTGCTCAGTAATGGCGCCTTTTTTGTTGACTGCAGTTTGAAAATGCCACGCCATGATGATAGATACGCAAATACGCGACTCTATGTTGGCCACCTTGGCTCTCGGACCCGATCGCGCGACCTGGAGTATGTTTTCAGCAAATATGGAAGGTAATAAGTTTTTGAAGTATACTTAGGTTGATCCAAAGCTCCTATTCTATATCCTTCTTTTGAATTGCTTGCCAATTCTACGGAAAGGCGCAGAAGCTTCTACAAATTCCACCTATAAGCTGTCCATTTGTAGTTTTTGGAACTCTCTGTATTGTGATTCCACGCATTGAAATGTGTCCTCAGCATTTTGGATTGCCAATGGTAGTTAATAGGTTTGTGATTTGGCTTCTCCAAATACAAAAGGGGAAATATTAGGTTTTCAGCAGTTGTTTCGTGCGTCAATTTCTGTTTGAGCTATAACATTATCTCTGTGGGAATTGCGGACCTAGGTGTCATATTTTCTTAACTTGAATGATCTTGTTGAAGGTTTCGGGCCTTTTTGCCTAACCTGGAGGTCTATGGTGAGGGGTTGCCTTGGTGGATTTGGTGGAAATTCTTGCCGAGTTATAAGAGACTTTGGCGATTCTTTCTATTATGTTATTGCGTATTTTTATGGAATTGGCAACAATCTCAAACTGGTGTTTAGTTCGCCTATGAGGGGTGAAGTATCATACACTTGCAGTACTTAAGTAATGATGGCCTTACTTTTGTGGCAACCGTTTCGCAGAATTCGAGATGTGGATATGAAGCGTGACTACGCATTTGTTGTAAGTGTTTTTGTGTTAATTCTTTCTATATCTCTATGCACAATGATTAAATCTGCATACTTTCAATGAAACTTATTCCTTTACTTTCTGAATGATCGTGCAAGTTTTGTACAATAATCAGAACATAGTTTAAAGCAAAATATGTGGGGCTCTTTTTTCTTTGTTCTCACATTTTTGAACAGGAATTTAGTGACCCTCGAGATGCAGATGATGCAAGATATCACTTAGATGGTAAGGATCTTGATGGAAGTCGTATCATTGTGGAATTTGCAAAGGGGGTGAGTTCAATATCTTAATGTTTCATTGATTATAATGTCTATTAGCACATCTTTATGTGATTGCTATATAGGAGTAGCGCCGGGTGAAATGTTTTGAGATTGCTTGTGGAAACTATAAAAACATGGAATGACGTATGGAACTATAAACTAATAGAAAAATAGAATGTTGATTGATGGATCATGTTTATTACTTACAAACAGGCAATCTAGCTTTGCTTCTCATACATACGTTATATAATTATGTATGATTTTGGTCCCCAGAAAAGGGTTGGGTTGGATAAGATCAATGATCATCCCTGCATTTTTCATAAGTATTCCCAAACTTCATTCCCATTGTCTGTGATTAGGTTCGATTATTCAGTGGCAGGGTTCTTCATTATTTTGAACAAACTGATCTTAGTGTTGTCTTTGGATACATTGTTAGGTACCTCGTGGTTCTCGAGAATACTTGGGCAGAGGCCCTCCTCCAGGATCTGGCCGCTGTTTCAATTGTGGCATAGATGGCCACTGGGCTAGAGATTGCAAGGCTGGGGACTGGAAGAACAAGTGTTACCGCTGTGGAGAAAGAGGCCATATAGAGAGGAATTGCAAGAACAGTCCCAAAAAACTAAAGTAATGTCATTCGCTTATCCTTTTAACTGGATCCTGTCACACATTTTGCTTTTATATAATACAAAGTCGGAGATCATTTTAATTCTTGTTTTATTGTCTTCCTACCAGAAGAGGCCGGAGCTACTCCCGTTCACCAGCTAGATCTCGTTCTCCACGCCGTGGCAGGAGCCGAAGCCCAAGTTACAGCAGAGGTCGTAGTTACAGGTATGTTAGCTTTATGTGTTACAATGCTCCTTTCTGATCAATCTCTTGACGATTTTTGATATTTCACTGCATGTCTGGTCTTTTTACATATTTCTCCATTTCTTTTTTATCAGCCGGTCGAGATCACCACCACCTAAGAGAGACCGAAGTGTTGAGAATGAAGGCAGGTCGTTGAGCCCTGAGCCAAAGAATAGTCCCCCATCAAAGAGTAGGAAGCGCAGCCCAATGGCTGAGGAAGGTAGTCCACGCCCTTCTCCGAGATTGAATGATCGACAAGATAGGTCAGAATATAGTGGAAGCCCAAGGGGAGGAAGGGGAAGGGGAAGGAGCAGGAGCAGGAGCAGGAGCAGGAGCCTCGATAGGTTGAGTCCTGGAAATGGGAGATATGGAAGTCCTTCCCAAGTTAATGGTCGTAGTGGTAGTCTCAGCCCTAGGAGCCCCATTGATGATGACTATGAAAATAACCGCCGCCCTCCAAGAGGCAGTGAATCACCATAGAAAAGTGTGGTAGAATGATATTGCCTTGGCTTGTGACCTGGAAAAACTCAAACTTCCCAGCTTTCTTTTACGTGGTTGAATTATTTGATATGCTTGGGGATATTATATATATATTTGGAACTTTCTAATTTTGATCAGCAAGAATAGTTTGCTTTGCGTTTTAATTTGTGCCATTTTGTTTAACTTTCATTATCAATTTTACTACTTTAGGCTGATCAGCCAAGAGGTTATGCTTTATCTCTTTTATGGTAAAAGATGTATGTTGTTTAAGTATTAACTAGTGTGGTACTACAGAAGTTTATGTAGACTAGCCAACAAGAGACGTTCCTAACCAACGTTTCTGTTGTACTCTGTATTGGGACTATGAAATCATTATTTCTCATAGGATCATTTGAATCCAATTCTAATTTTGAATGTCTTCAAATATCTCCAATACAATAGGAAACGTTCGTGCATTGTCAATTATAGGGAGCAAAACAAGCCTATCAGATAGATCTTGTAAAGCTTATAGCTACAAGGATAAACCAGAACTTCACCATCGTTACAGCCACTCAGCCGGACTTTCCTTCAACGGCCAGAAATCGCTCTCATTAACTGACTAATCAACAACGGCAGTCTCCACAGTCAGAGAAACGCCCTGTTTGTCGGGAAACCAGGAGGTAAAACAGAAATGAAACACTTTACACATGTTGGAAGCAGCTACATCCTTGATTCTTGGTGTCTAGGTATTTGCTCTCACCACACAGGCTTGAGGCTTTAGGTAAAGATAACCACATCCTTTTGTCACTTTTCTCGACCGAAAGGACTATATAAGATTCCAATTCCGAAGGTTGTCAAGGTCAATAAAAGGACTACCGGAATTCAGATGGGTGATAATAGGTAATGGATGTCTCAACACCAAAATCAAAAGAACATCAGTTACAATTGTAAACTTTTTGTTGGTTATTTTTTTACATTCACTGAATTATTTCTGATATGATACATTTGAAATATCAAACTAGGGTATCACCATCACGAAATACAAGTGCAGAACTCATCCATCACTATACAAAGGTCGGACTAAAACTTTCTTCTGGATCATTTTCGGTGACAAAATTTGTGTAAAATCAACATTCTGTACAAAAAATTATCAAATTTCATTCCTCTTATATATCTGTTCCAAAGCCAAGTTCATCCTCAATGTCATCCTCATCTTCAAATAACTTCAGGAATCGAGCTTGTTCTTGCTCTCTTTTCTTCTTTAGCCAATATTTGTATGCAGCTAATAGACCGACTATCAATACAGTAGAAGCTAGAGTACTTATGACTATGATCACAGCAAGATGCATTCCTTTTCCACGGTCATGCGTGCCTGAGGAAGCATTGGCATCTGTATACACGTGAAGAACAAAATCATAACTAGACTTCAGAACAAAGAATAAATTGCACCACAAACAAGGAGAAATGCAGAAATGTGGCCATGCATACAAATGGTTATGCAAAAAGAAACTCCATAAAGTTATTCTACATTTCAAGACCTCCTAGTTTTACCAAAAGAATACACAAGGATAAGTGTCGGTGACACAATGCCATATAACACATCTGACAGCAAGGACACAGTTTTCTATAGCTCTAATTTTCTGAAACAAACCAACTCAACCTAGACTCACTCGTTAACGTACAAGGAGTAAAGTTCGGGATAAAGTAACTACTAGCATAGACCAACTAAGCCTCTTATGAAGAATCCTGTTATCGAATCTGTGAAAACAAGTTAGGTGCATCAAGCAAGGCATTCGACATTCAATTAATAAAAAATGTCTGTTTGATAGCTCTAGGGACATGCCTTTATCTTTACATTCTAACATAAAGTATGTGAATCTGTATTAAAAGAGACAAAAAAGTTAAAAGGTTAACACATTTGTTTGACAGTTAATAAGATATAGCCCAAGCTAGTCTCAAGCATTGGTGTTAAGCATGGATATTGACTTGAGTTCTTGACACCAAAGCCAACCATTTCCTACCACCAATTTAAGCTATTAAGAAAACTCGATACACACAAATAAGAAGCATGTAAAGGTGTGTCATATGCAGAAATGATAACGCACTCACCAGCAGCTAGAGATGCACATTGTAGACACAAGAACGTAGCATCAAACTCCTTCACCTTGATTCTTCTATATTTCCCGTCAGAATCCCAAAAATCTTTAGGACAAAACTCCCATTCATCAAACACATCATCCGGTTTCAAGTTGTCCTCCTCATAGAAACCACAACGCTTGCACTTCTTACTCGCAAGTTGCGTCAATGGCTGCCAGTCATTAAAAATTCACAATTCCAGTGCTTAAAATCACGAGTGAAAAATTCAATCTTTAATATCTCAGAGACACTGTCTTGCCTAAAACTAAATTGGGTCATTTATTACCTGAAAAAAATAGCAGAAATTAGTCAGTTACCTGCCAAGATTCTTCTCCATTGAAAGTATAAGACACGTTGATTTCCTTAACATCAGGCAATTCCGTCCCGTTCTCCCCTTTACATCGAAAAAACACCGTAGGTTCTGTCCTAAACAATTCGTGTGTCTTATAAATCTTAATCGATTCGAGCGAGACAACTCCTGATATTGCAAATCCTGCCGAAATCAGATATGTCTTCAATTTCACAGAAAACAAAAATGTATCCACAAAATCTGTCAGCTAAAGAAAAATACGAACCAGAAATAAGTATTTACCTGGAAAGCAGCTGAGAAAGATCCAAGAGACCACAAAACCAGCTGAAGCTATATAGTTCAACCAATTCAAAGCCCTCATGGCGCCAAAATTCACTCCACGACCCGAACCGATTCGAGCGAGGTGTTTCGGATAACGTCAGATACGATGTGGGTGGGATTCGCAGTACACACCTCTGACGATTGTTCGAAGAATTTGGTACTTTTGGATGCGTGGAAGCTAAGAAAGCTGATCCATTCCCGCTGCGCGTTAATTGACGAAGGTAACGACTATCTTAAGCTGAGGTGCGTAAAACTATGAATCGAATGGTCCGTACGTCTTTGACGATTATATTAATTTTGAACATTCATTATAATTTGTTTAGTTAAGCGCAATTTTTAATTCAAAGATTTATTATTTAGCATATTTTAGAAATGCTTTTATTTTCTTTAAATATCAATCTTTAAAAATAGTATCGGAATTAAGAAAAAAATTTAAGATTTAAAAGGTTTAATATGCTAAATACTAAATTAAATTAAAAAATTTGAAATATGATTGAAAGAGATTGTCTTTATTTATCAAAAAATTTGAAATTTAATTAAAAATATATTATTAAATGAACATTAATTAATTTATTTTTTCTTATAACAACTTATTAATTTACAAAAATTAATTAATTGATAGATTTTTAACAACAAGAATTATTAAAATAAATTAAACCAAAAAGTTAAAACCTGATTCTAAAAGTTAGATGATTCAAAATTTTTATGGTCGAACTGGTGGAACCAATTAAAGTTTTTAATCATCGATAAATATTCGTATTTTATATTATTAAATAATACTATATATTTATTTTTTAACTGGGATTTATATTTTAACAGTTGATAAATATTAAAGGTATAATTGAGTGCTAGTTTTTTTATTTATGGTTGATAACACAAAATAAAAGAAATAAAATATTTATTGAAAAAATAAGTTTTAGATTAAATTACATTTTGTGGATATAAATTTTTTAGTTGGAATTGCAAGTTTTTACTGTTTTTCTTATTATCATGATTTAATTAATCTAATGCATAAATAGAAACAAATTTAAACCAAAATTTAGAACTAACGTGGAATATTTGCATTTAATGAGATTGAAGTCCTTAAACAATATGTTAAAAAAGTGTAAGGTTTAACAAATATTATACTACTATAAAATCATCTAAACATTAAATAAAATTTAAAAATTTTAAAAATGAATGAAAAATATTTTTTTACTTATCGAAAAATTTAAAGTTTAATTTTAAAAAGATATTGTTAAATGAAAATTAATTGATTTATTTTGGTTTATAAAAACTTATTAATTTATAAAAATTGACCAATTAATTAACAAATTGAATGATTTTGAACAACAAGAGTTATTAAAGTAAACAGAACTGAAAATTTAAAAATTGAACCAGAAAGTTAGACATTTCGTGATTTTTACGATTAATCAATTGAACAGGTTGAAGTTTTTAATTACTGCATTAAATTTAATTTATGTTGATACGATTGTTTGATTATGTAAGAATAAGGTAAATTAATTAAGACAAAATGTAAAATAAACATTAGAAAATAAAATAAAATAAAATTATAGAGATAAGAGTAATGTTTAATTAAATATTTTATTTTAAAAGCAACGTCTTTGAATTTTTTTAAATTTATAAATATCTTTACTTATAATTCTATTTTTTATAATAAACTATTTGTAGTGATTATTTTTAGGTGTATACTAAATTAACAATTTATTATAACTCTTTCTCAATTGAATAATTAGTTATGAATGCTTATGCTCGACCATGGCAATGCAAAAACATTTGAAACAACGTTGACTGTGAGATCATTGTCTGTGAAGACCCTACAGCCTCGGAACTTCCTCAGGGTTCTC
>JANQBM010000005.1:42378475-42389932 GCA_025594535.1 Erythroxylum domingense | reverse complement strand
ATAGTAAATTAAATAATATATATTTTTGTTTCATGTTTCAATTCTACTTGATTGTTTCCTTATCACGAACTCTTGTTATAAATTATAATAATTTGAGAGTTAAAGATATTTATTATTCTTTTTATTGGAAGTTTTGATGTAATTATTATTTATTATATAATAAAAATTGAAATTGCAATATTTTAAATACTTTATATTGTTCTAATTTTATATTTGCATGATAATGATTGTCTTTTTTCATATAAATTGTGGTTATTATTTATATGTGAAATATCTGAAAATTATTGTGATTTCCAATTAATTGTGATTATTATTTATTATTTTGATTTTTAGAGACATGTTAAAAATATACAGTATAACTGTACAATATGACAATGGACTATTTTGCAATTTTTAAAAAAATTTAAGGACTATTTCATAAAATTAAAATTTTACCCGAAATGGTATTCAGTATTGATTGGTACCGATATAGTATCGGCCAATTCGATACAAAATCTGGTACGGTATTCGTAACATTGATTTCAACAAAATAACATTTTTACTTAAGTGTTACAAGTTTTATTTATAATTTTAATATTAAATTAATTTCTTTAAAAATTAGACATGTTTTAATATATTGTAACTTATGGGCTTTGGCTTGCATGATTTCTGATCCAAACGACGTCGTGGGACTCGTCCCCAACAAGCCACGATAGGCAAGCAAACTTCAGAAGCAGCCAAGCTCCACTGCACTAGGCAGAGCAGAAACTTTACTTACTCCAACTTCTCAAAATCTTCCAAACAATGAGTCTCCGAAGAAGCTTGACCCTTCGGTGGTCGAAGCCAATCCCTGGGTGTCCGTTCTACGCCCGTGGATCGCCGAGGTGGTTCTCCACCGAAGCGGAACAACCGCCGTCATCGGCGGATTCATCAAACGATTCCTTCATTCCAAATGTTTCCACAGGTAAAATTTGGATAAGGTTTTAGGGTTTATTGGAATTTTATACTCGATTGTCTAGTTCTCGAAGAAGTGATGTAGTTTTACGCGTGTGTTTTAGGGTTGATGTATGGAAAAGTATTTGGGATCTCAAGGCACACCTTCAAGACTGACATTATTAATATGCTTCAAGGAAGTAATTTGACAGTTGATGACATAAAGTTCAGCTACAATCGCAACTATATGCCTATTGCATCGTATGCTTTTTCTCATCATTTCAATTTTAATGCACTACTCTGGTGGATGACTCTGGTAGTGTTTGCATTTTACCATTTCTTATATCACTCATTTGGGGTTATCTTGTTCAGTTTTTACATATATAAATGAACAGTTAAACCATTCAATTCCTTAGGTGTTTGCTTCAGAAAGCATCTTTTTTTTGCTAAGATGGTGTTTATGGTATATCAGTATATCCTGACACAAATAGGATGAAAATCTAGACCTTGGACTAGGACAAAAACCTATATTTAAGCTAGCTAATAAAGCTAGAGCTAGCCACGAAGGTACAAACTTCCCGTTTATGGTTTCAAGGATTATTTGAAAATTTTGAAATTTCTGTTTCCAGCAGCTTGTTATTGGTTTTGCAGGATGGTGCAATTTCCTTCACATCAAGCCTATGATAGTGCAAATAGGACACTTGCAAAAAAGGGAAGGTTGTACAGACTGGAGAGGGTAATGATGCCACTGATTAATTTCCACAAGATTTGATTCATGACCCTTTTTAGTATTCAGAATTTGATAGGTTATAGTATTTTTGTGTGGAGTCAGGCTGATCGATCTGAATGGGATATCCTTATGCCTTATGATGGGAAAACTGTAAGTCCATGTCACCTTTTCGTGTACATGTTCCTTTGAGTTATTTTTCCTTATTCACATTCTAAATAGCCGTGTTATTATGTGAGGTTGGAAACTATCTGGCATTAGTCAACCAGCATATGCGTGTACCTTAGAACTGCAAGTTTCATTTTGTCTGGATTAAGTTGTTAACATATGGATTTTGCTTTGACACTATTTGCATACTACTTTAACTTATGTATGTATATATAGGTGGAAAATTGTTTAATATGATTGTGAAAGTATCAATTGTTCTTATCCTGTTGATTAGTGCATTTAATATATGCAATTGAAGATTTTGGCAAAACTCCCAAGCTGATCCCTGTATGAGCACACCTAAAATTTTCAGGTTTTATTGAGAGGAGTACCACGAAATGCATCTATAGACGATGTAGAGCGTTTCTTTTCTGGTTGTGAATACGAGCCATCTTCCATCCAAATGCCGAGGTTGGTGGGGAGGGTTCCTCTAATTGGGTTCTCCAACAAACAAAAGGAACTATTATTTGCAGTTCTTATTACACAATCCTTTGAATTTATTGCAGGCAAGGATTACCCGTAACGCTGGTACGCTTTCCAACGAGGGCTGCAGCTATGAATGCATTTATTACAAAGAATAGAGGCTTTTGTCTTAATAACCCTATCACAGTTCGAGTTCTGGAGTAGTATATTTTTGGTCATTTCCCCTTATAAAGCACAGATGTCTCATCTAATGATTGGATGTAGGGTTTGGACAGCTTACTAGTTAGACTTGATTTTTGTTTGGATCAATACAAGAAATGTTTCAATTTATTGAGACACCCCTCATGTTTTCTTAAAGCATGCAACTTCATTGATGGTTCCAAACTTGAAATGGAGAATAATGAGAGACAGTGCGTTGGAAGTGCCCCAAAGTTTTGGGATAATTTCATTCTGTTGTTTACTGCTTTGGTTAAAGACAATTTTTGCTTTTAGGGTGTTATGCACTTTATAATTGCTCGCTTCATCTTCCCCTTTTCAGTAAGACCATGAATATAAATTATGTCATGATTCTTCTCTTGCTACCTGTTGTATGTCACTAAATTGAAACATATTGCCTTCATTATCAAAACATTTGAATCAAAATATAGACGTATGGAAGATGTTTAAACTTAAAAATAATGAAGGTGAAGACATCAAAATTTCAGAACTATCAGTTGTTTTGTGTGTTCATGAGCAAGAGAGCACTTGAAATCATCGTGTTCATACTCCATTTGCTGAGTGGGCCATCAAGATTTGAGACCATTAAAAGCTCTATTCCAAGTACGAAGCTAATTGTGGGTTATAGAATGTAGCTCAAAAGCGCACGGCTCAGACAAAAGAACCTGATTCCCAAAAATAATGCAATGCCATACGCACATATAGGATTTAACCTTCATGGAAATCTGTCAAGAGACTCGAGCGGTAAACTTCCTCATGTAATGGTATAATGTCATGCGCACATATAGGATTTAGCCTTCATGGAAATCAGTCACAGACTCCAGATCCTCTAGCGGTAAACTTCCTCGGGTAATGGTATAAGGCGATAGCAGAAGCAGAATCATCAAGATGAGCAAGATGAGCGAGTAGTAAAATAAATTTGGACAAGAATAGTAGTAATATATAAGACACAAGGATTTACATGGTTCACCTTGTAAATTTTCTCCTATTATTCAGTCATACCTCCATTTGTATACTTCTTCCTTTTATTGCTTTGTTTGATTTGGAGTTGGAGCAATTTGATGTGAAAATTGCTTTTCTACATGAGAATTCGAGGAATAGATCTACATGAAGCATCCCGAGAGTTTTTTTTGTTCTTGGTAAGGAGTATTGTGTTTGTCGGCTGAAGAAATCTTTTTATGGGCTTAAGCAAGCTCCAAGATAATAGTACAAAAGGTTTGATACTTTTATGATCGTGCAAGCCTTTACCAGATGCCTAGATGACAACTATGTCTATTTTTGACAATATGCAGATGAGTCTTACGTGTACTTGTTGCTATATGTCGATGAAATTCTCATTACTTCCTATAACAAGTCTTTGATTGATAATTTGAAACCTTAACTTAGTAAGGAGTTTGAGATGAAAGACCTTGGTGTGCCAAAAAAGATTCACAGCACGGAAATACAAAGCGATCGACAAGTTGGAAAGTTGTTTCTGTCTCAAAAGAATCATGTCCAAAAATTTTTTGACAGATTTAACATGGACTCTTGTAAGCCCTTCTCATCACCTCTTACGGTTCATTTGAAACTGTCATCTGATCTTTGTCCAAAGACAAAGGAATAAATAGAACATATGCCAAACATTTCATATTCTAATATTGTTAGTAGTCTCACGTACGACATGATTTGCACTAGACCTGATATGGCACATGCAGTTAGCATGCTGAGCCATTTTATGCACAATCCTAGCAAGATTCATTGGCTTGGTGTTTTATAGGAGCAAGGAAACATCTAATAATGTTGTTAATTTTGTGGACTCTGATTATAGTGGTGACCTCGATAGACGGAGGTCTCTCACTGGTTACATCTTTACTTTGTTTTCCAGTACTATTAGTTGAAAAGCATCACTGCAATTTATAGTGGCTTTGTCTACTGCAAAAGCAAAACACATTGCAAAAGGTGTGAAGGAGGCTACTTGGTTGCATGGTCTTATTTTCGAGCTTGGTGTCACACCGGTACTATTTTTATGTTTTCAAATAACCAGAGTGTTATTTATCATACCAAGAACGATGCCTATCATTCCGAAACTAAGCATAATAGTGTCAAGTACCACTATATTAGAGATGCTATTATCGTTGAAGAAATTGTTGACGAAGAAAGTTCACACATTTGACAATCTTGCGGATATGTTGAGCAAGTCACTCCTATCGCTAAATTCGAGTATCACTTAGACTTAGTTGATGTTCGCAAAATCTGATTAACTTTCGGAGTTTTATATGGCGATGAATAACTCGTCAAATGTAGGCCAAGGTAAAGATTGTTGAGTTAGTGGCCTAAATTCTTTCACATCAACTTAAATGAATAAATTGGTGGTTACAAATGTTAGCTTATTTGTTAAGGATTGACTTAGTTATTTAAAGTCAAACTTTTTAAGCCTAACATTTAATGTTCAAATCATATGCAACACTTTTGGCGGGCAATACAACTATTTCAACCGACTTAGTAGACAAATTGGTTTACAGGGCAAGGCAAAAGCAACAAAATTTGAGCATTATAAATATATCTTGAACCCCTTTATTTTTTAAGCATGCAATAAGCTAAGACACTTAGCAAAAAATTTGATAATTTATTTTCACCAATATTAGCTCAAATTTTTATTGACTTTTATTTTAGGAGAGTTTTATTTTGTGTGATAGCGAAAAATTCACTAGGACGGAGAAGAATACAAAAAAAATTCCTCTAAGAAACTAAGCACAATGAGTATATAAATTTTGTCTATAATCTCACAAAATAAAACTCTCTCCTAAAATAAAATTGAATACAAATTTAAGTTAATATTGGTGAAAATAAACTCTCAAATGTTTTGTTAAGTGTCTCAACTTATTGCATGCTTAAAAAATAAAGAGATTCAAGATGTATTTACAATGCTCAAATTTTCTACTTTTGCCTTGCGCCATAAACCAATTTGTCTACACAGTCGACTAAATGGTTATGTTGCCCGTCAAAAACATTGTATATGATTTAAGCATTAAATATTTGGCTTAACAAGTTTGACTTTAGATAACTAAATCAATCGTAAAGCAAATAAATCGACATTTGTAGCCACAAATTTGTTGATTTAAGTTGATGTTTAAGAATGTGGGTCACTAACTCAAGGCCTCATTAGCATAATCAATTTAGGATCCTTACCACACTGTCTGCTGCACGATCCGACGACGCTATTTGGTGTCAAGCTCTGGGAGGATTAGCAACTTGCGAGATGCAAACTACTGGGAACTGGGAGCTGAGAACTTGTGAACTCGCATTGCCCTCTATAGAACAGCATCAACCTCCTCTTCTATTCCAGGAACAAGCTCTGAAATTGCAATGTGATCCATCAGACGGTCGAGTAATATGACAATTTCATTTAGTCTAGAATTGGACCAGTCTTCTGCTCGGAATCTGTAAACCACGTTCTTGATCTCAATCCAGCTATAGCCAGGAATTGTTTTCAGGCTTCTATCTTTCATCAACTTTCGCACTCTTGCTGCCTGATCCCAGCACTTCACACTAGCATATAAGTTGGCTAATTGTACATGAGTAGCCGCACATCCCGGTTCCAGCAATAACTTGCTCTCGGCAGCCTGTATACCAATCCAAACACTCCCATGAAGTCTGCAGGACGACAACAGCGAGCCCCATATAACTGCATTAGGAGACATAGGCATTGACAGTACAATATCTCGAGCCTCTTCCACCAATCCAGCACGGCCAAGAAGATCAATCAGGCAAGAATAGTGGTCTAAATCTGGCCTTACACCATATTCAGCCATTGAATTAAAGTAATTCCTCCCTCCATCAACCAACCCCGCATGCCTACATGAAGATAGCACACCAAGAAAAGTAATGCCATCAGGCTTTATTCCCAGTTTCTTCATCTCTTCGAAAAGTTCAAGTGCTTGCACTGCCAATCCATGCTGAGCATACCCAGCAATCATTGAATTCCATGACACAATATCTTTACTCACCATGATCTCAAATATTTCCAAGGCGTCATCAACATTCCCACATTTACAGTACATTGATATAAGAGCGTTGGCAATGTATAAATGAGAATCAAAACCCATTTGAACTATTTGACAATGAGCACTTCTGCCTTGCCCCAAGGCTCCAGTTCCTGTGCATGCACTCAAGATACTCGTAAACGTAAACTCGTTAGGTTTTAACGTTGAATTTCTCATAAAAGAGTATAGCTCAAAACACATGTCAACTTGCCAATCCTTCGCAAAACCAGAGATAATAGCTGTCCATGACACTACGTTTCTGAGAGGCATTCCTTCGAACACTTTATACCCATTTTGCAACTCTCCACAACGAATATAAAACGTGATCAAAGAACTCCCAACGTATGAATTAACAACAAACCCCGATCTTATTGCATGAGAATGATACTGGGAACCACCTCGAAGATCACGTTTAGACCCACATAAGCTCACGGCATTGGACAAAACACTGGCATCTAATAGCCTACCATCCGAGTCTTCTTTGTCCACGCCAAAAGATTTAAGCACTTCACCAAACGCGTTTGGGACTTCGTTTTCTAACCTTGGAATTCCGAAATCATCGTTTAGGTTCTTTTCAACAGTATGATCAGAACCTGTTTGTAGAAAGTCCTGAATGAGACGAAGATGGTTTTGATTAGGGGATGTGGTTCTTCTCTTGGGGGATATGATATCTAGGACTCTCAAGGGATTGTTTAAACGCTTCGCGTGTTTCCTGTGTCCGAGGATGTGAGTAGATAAAGTTCTACAGTTCAAGATTGGGAGAATTTCATGTCTGGCGCAACATAGTTTATGTCGGAGTAGTGCAGTATTCATCCCTGAGGAACAAGAATTCCCATGGGCCTCCAGGGCTGAAGCAAATGAATGCGGTGGTTCAGTGAAGGTAACACGACTAGACCAAACAAAAATGACTTTTGACCATTACAATTTACAAGTCAACAAATCCCGCTAATACGCAAGGTTTAAAAATTTTACTTTAAAATGGCAATTAAGCCGAGACTCAACCTCATTTGATTAAATAGATTAGGCTCTTTTTTTTCCAAATGTTTTTTTTTAAACAGAGTAACATGCAGTTGTTATCTTTTAAATGTACATTGGGTAAACCTCTAAATTGACACAATAGCTTACAAATCATATCAATTAAGTACTCCGTACTAGGCAAGCCTTTTACAATAGACAAGCCCTGTATTTTTGGTATGAAGTGCATTTCCTTCTTAGACGAAAATTCAAATCTATTTTTTAGAAAATTCCTTATTTTTGATCCTATAGATATTTTTAAAAATATTTTCTTATATTAAGAAGTAATATTTATTTAAAATAAGAAATAGTTTCATATAAAATTGCAAACAAAAAATTTTAACATATTTGTTGGTACTGATAACATATACAAAGGGGATAAATTATGTATACAATTTAATAAATAAAATAAATAATTATGATAATTTCACATATGATTATTATATGTTAGATATACGGTATATATCTTCTTATTTAGTTTTGGCATATTTATTATTAACTGGACCTATAAGATATTAATTAGACGATGATAACTAATCAAGTATCTTTGTTTGACTTGGATTCAAAAATCTATTGGGGATAATCTTCTAGTTGTGATAGAACTCTATCTTGACTAAAGGTTTGATTGATTATGCCCATGTGGGCTGAAAGGTATTAGGTGAAATCAACAGATGGTGGGTGTGTGACTCTTATATTCCTCTGTTTTGTTAGTTGCACAATTTTTAGAATTTTGCGGTTGTGAATGTTTAGCTTTGTGAGAGTCACATGGATGGAGAGATTAATGTGATGATTTTATGTTGTTGAAAAATCCATCTTGGTGCTGCTGTGTTTATTGATTTCTTGGTGTATGAATCACGACTGAGGTGTTCTGTGAATTGCATGTGTCCTCTATTGAAGGTTGGCTGTAGGCTATGCAGTTGATGTGGTAAAGGCTATGAGGGTGTTGTTTGTCGTGGGTGGGTGTGTGGTTCACCGTGGTGTGGCTTTTGCTGGTCCTTGTGTGGAGGTTTATTTGCTGGACCTGTAATGTGTGATGTGCTCTTACTGTAGCCATGAGTTGGTACTAAAATTTGCACGAATCGGTCTATATTTTGTGAACAATTTTCATATCTAATTCGGAGGAGCTAAACCCATCAGGAAGTTGTTTTGTTTCTATCTCAAGGATTCTCTATTTTGTCCTTAGTTATTTAATCACTTGAGATGTTTGTTTATTATCTTTCATAAAAAATTGTTGAGAAAAATCCTCTCTTCAGGTTAGTACGAGGTGGTCGTACTATTGGGTGTGAAATACTTTCACGGGTTGTGAAGACGGGAGATAGTGTCAAGGGTTGAGCGGTGCCGACTCAGTAAAGCTTTTTATAAATCTATTGTTGTTAGTAAAAGTATTAAGCTAGGTGAGGGCCCTGCAAATGTAGACAAAGTGTGCCAAATTACGTTAACAAATCTCAGTGTTGATTTATTTTTGGTTCTTTTAATTTTTCTGATTTTTTTGTTAGCTAGAACTGAATCGAAAAGTTTGTGAAACTATTATCCCCTACGATCAGGGATGTCAATGGGCCGAGTCGGGCCCGGACTGCCCTCGGCCCGACCCGACCCGGCTAGGCCTCAGTCATTGTGGGCCCTGGGTAGCCCCATTGACGGGCTATTCGGCCAGTGGTCGACCCTAGCCTGTCTATATTTTTTTAATTAAAAAATACAAAACGACGTCGTTTTGGACAAAATAGCCAGACCGCAGGCCGGCCCAGCCCGACCCAAGCAGACCATGGTCGGCCCATGACCCGCCAAACCCAGGCCAAAAACAGGTCAGGCAGGCAGAAATTGTCATCCCTACCTACGGTTTTTCAATTGGTATCAGAGCGGGTCACCGAATCAGAAATTGGTACATCAAGTTGGTGCAAATCTGGGTTTCGCAATTATGGTCATAAGAGAAGGAGCATCAATTATTAGGTCACCGCTATTGGACAGTTCCAATTATCCTACATGGAAATCACGGATGAGGGTCTTTATTCAGGTACAGGGAATAAGAGCATGGAATTCGGTGTTACATGATTGGACATATCTAATGATTATTGACAATAAAGGAGAGACAGTTCTAAAAGATCCATTTGAATGGACAAGAGCTGAAGAAGAGAGGGCATTTGGAAACCCACAAGCAATGCACGTAATTTTTGGTGTTGTTGATGAAGGACGCTTCTCAATGATATCGACCTGTGAGTCGGCTAAAGAAGCGTGAGATACTTTGCAGACTATTCATGAAGGGTCCAAATCTGTGATAGTGTCAAAACTACAAATGTTAGTTGTGAGGTTTGAAGAACTAAAGACGGATGAAAATGAGACTATTGGGGACTTTCATGAAAAATTGCACGATATAGCAAATCAGGCACATCAACTTGGAAAGAAATATTCCAATATGAAACTAGTCAAGAAGATGTTGAGATCATTATCTATGAGATTTATTTCGAAAATTACAGCAATAGAAGAGGCCCACGACATTAATGATTTGTCATTGAAGAAGGTAATTGAAATTTTTACAAATTTCGAAATGAATCTTTTAAGGGATAAACAAGAAAGAAGCAAAAGATTGGCACTACAGGCTGAAACTGAAAAAGGTATGAATGATGTAGAAGATGAATCCGACGAAAATGAGGATATGGAGATATTAACACGAGAGTTCAGTAAATGGATGAAGAGAGTGAAAAAGGATAGACTTAAGTTTAGGAAAAACAGCGGGAGCTTATTGAACAACAATTTCAATCAACAAGCCAAAACTCAAAAGGGAAAAGAAAGGTGAAGAGAATTCAATGCCATGAGTATCAAGACTTCGGACATGTTCAAGTAGAGTGTGCTAACATCTTAAAGAAGAAAAAAGGGAAGTCCTATATAAGCACTTGGAGTGAGAATGAATCCGAATGTGAGTATGGTAGTGAAGAAGAAGTCGTGAATAGTGCTGCGTTGGTTACTTTATACAGCAAAAGTCCAATTGCTTGCTTAACAACAACCAAGAAGGAAGTAACTGATGACGAAAACATGAGTAAATTGGAAAATTCCTGAAAAATGCAGGCGAATCAGCTCAAAGCTTAAAATTAGATTATTAAAATGATGACAGTACTTCAGATGATAAAAAAAAAAAGCTATTTATGAAGCCTATGAGTTAATGTATGTTAAATGGGTCCAAACGTGTAAGAAAAATAAGAAGTTGAAGGAAGAAAACTCTACCATGAAGAACATCATTCAAGACATTGAGAAGAAATTGTTATCTACAATAAACAAGCTTAATGAAATAAAGTTGAAGCTAGTTAGTACGGAAAAGGGAATAAGAATGTTAAACGGAGGTACCGAAAAGTTAGAAAAGTTGTTAGAAATTGTAAAACTAAAGGAGACCTTCAAGGCATTGGTTACAAAGGTGAATGTTTCAAGTCAAATGATGAGAAAATTGGTGCTACCAGATCCGTCTAAAGAGAAATCTTAAAGAAAAATCAGAGGTTCATACCTACATGTCATTTTTGTGGAGTAATCGGGCACATAAGACTGAAATGTTATAAGTTGTTATAAATGATGTTTCAAATGGGTCAAAATTGAAAATCTAGATACTCTTCATTAAATTTCTAACAGCAACCTATGTTACCGAAGTACTCTTGAGTTAGAAAGGGTCAAGGACAAGCACAAAGACGTAGTGAAGGAAAAACAAGAAAGTATTTAAATTCACGGTTAGTTATTGCTTTTGAGGAAAATGTTCAGATTAAGGATAAGTCAGTTACTTCAGATGAAGAAATCAATCAGAAAGTTGATTACTGAGATAATGTGACGAGTAATAAGCCCAGGTTTGAATTTCTTTGAGGAATTTTGGGACTTTGTGTTGGATCCCGCTTTTAGGATTTTTATATTTTTATTTTATTTTATTTATTTTATTAAATTAGTATGCATGAAAATAAATTA